>JASDQU010437995.1:16595-34575 GCA_032191745.1 Picea mariana | reverse complement strand
AGCTGTACCTTTAAAATTCAAGAAGGAGGAGACATCCCAGGCCTAGGTTATCTACACCTAGGGTCGTCCTGCTTCTAGGGTTTAGTGATAGGGCCTTGCCTTAGCAACACTCTCCCTCACCTCACTCTCGTGTCTTGATTTATCTTTCATGCTAGCCATTTTTCCAGGTTAAACCTAAGGAAGGAGGAAAGAGAACGAGGCCTTGCTTAAGCAACACCAAAGTGAGCCTCTTTCCCCTAGGGTTTTGTTTCTGGGGCCCTGCTAGTGTAGCATTTTAGAACCCTTCCCTCTAGTCCTTAGCATTTTTTCCTTCAACCTTTGCACCCTCCCTTAATTTGACTCCATTTACCCTTAGGCACTGATCTTAATTCTCCAACGTTGAAGTGATAGTGATCAAACAAACTCTCAAACATTTATAAATGGAAAACCTAACTAACTACTAACCCTAATAAGGCTGATGTCATCCTTGGTTATTCCATATTGACGCAGCAAGTTATCTCTTATAGGCAATTAGATGATAGTTTAAAATCATTTATTGAATAAAAGATTGATTTGACACACTGATTGCTACATCATCTTGGTAGTTATTGATGAATTGATATTATTTCATTGTTGTATTAATAAACATTGATCTCGTCAATAACTGTTGCTTACATATTGATATCAGATAGTTAAATGAAGTACTAACCCTTTTAATCATAGCCTGCATGTATTAGTTTGTTGTTTCTTTGTTCTGGGCAGGTGTTCTCATTTGGGCCTACACATCATTATTGGTTGTTTAGCCTGATTATCTTCTCTTGGTGGTGATCTGTGAAGAGGGAATTTTACTTTGACCTTTATACCTTATCCTCTTTGAAACCCCAGGTTACTGGGGACATATCTCCTAGGCCTAACCTCCCTAAAGAGAAAGAACCTCCCCATTGTGGTGACATTGGGTGGGGTAGGTTCCTGTTAAGCCAGTTTGGCCTCTATCTTCTAGCCTTTGACCTAGCTACAAACTGTGCAATGTTACAGTTGTATCATAATGGATGTTTGATTATGGTGCTACTGTAAATATTTTCATGGTTTTGAATTTTAGTTTCAAGAGGATCTTGTGACTGATATTTTTCTTCACCTACATGCTAGAAGGCCCGATGCTTATAGAAGACTTGTTCATTTTTCTCACCAAGTCTTCCCTCTACTCATATTTATCCTTAAACAACTGACTGAAGCTAATCAAGACCTCATTTGCTTCTGCATGCTAGCCCAGATTTCTGAGTTAAATACTCATTATTTTGATTCTTGTCCTTTTTGACCTTTTAAAAGCTCATTTACATTTACAAATATTTTTATGTTACCAAGCTCACCTGATTACAGTCTAGGATGACTTTTGGAGTGATAACAGTGAGGTCACTCTTGATAGCCATATACCCAAATCACCATGTACTGTATGAAAAACATCTAGTCACCTATCCTACTCTCTGGATTTAGTTGTAAACAACTTTTCATTTCATCCAGAACCCTTGGCAAGCCCAAACCGAAAATAAGACTGTACACCTTGGACATAATCTTGTTGATGAAAATGAGCATGGTGATCCTTTTACACTCAGTTGAAATAAATGCAGTGTCAGGAAATTCGGTTCTGTTAGATTCCAGGAACATTCTCAACAAGTGTGTGTAGTATCTAAAATGCCTTAGTGAATTGAAGTTCATCAGCTGCTCATGCATATTGTCGGCAATAAATTTGTCAAAACTGACACAGACTGACTAACCAGACTCTAACATAAAGAATGTCAATAGGAAACCTAACATGACTTCTACCACAAACTTGTCCCTATCCAACCCAAAAATTTGACTCAACAGAGAACATGCCCACTGGACTTCGATGACCACGACACTTATGCTAGAAGGAAATGACAAACTCTCTGACTGGTGTCCAGGTTTGATGATGGCTTGCAGAAAATGAGTTTTTACTTTTGGTGGACATTCTCTATAAACTGCGATAATCTTTTGTTCCTCAAAGGGCTCTAACACCATGGAGGATGACTCTGGTATACTAAAGGTGTGCCAGAGCAATTGATTGTCTATTTCACATCAAACCTCTGACCCTAATTTATTTCAAATGACTCTTTCTTCTTGAGAATATTGTTCCGCACAGCAGCTTAAAAATTGAGGGAAAGGAAAAACTACTTCTACGATGTATGGGGTGATGGAGGCTTGAGATGCTTTGAGGAGAGGAATACGCGTTCCAACATTGTCCAATAAATTTGATTTGGACACAAAAACGGGCAATATCGTTATTTCTGTGTCAAAAATATTGAAATCCCTATCAATTAGGGATTCTTCTCCAAAGGAGATGTCTTGCTCATTTACAGATAAGATAACAGGATTAGCGACCATGGTGAAAATTTCTGGTGAGCGGAGAAAGAAGTGTGAACCTGGTTCAATTTTTGAGCTTTAGTTTCAAATGGATGCTTTCTGCGAAATTTCAGACTGTTCGAATGTTTTGAATTATGAAAAAAATTATTCATGGGGTATTCCTTTTATAGGTATCTGATCGCATCAGGTGTTGGAGAAAACAGTTTTAGTCAAACCACTTTTTGCCCTGATGGCCCTCTAAGGACGCCACACATCCACAAGTCAAACCATGACGTTTTTCCCCGATCCACCTTCGTTTCATTAATCTTCTTGTTACTTCAATCGTCGATACAATCCTCAGCCACCGATTTGGACTTCTTTGAGATCTACGGTCCACATGCACCCAGCGACGGTGGAATCAGGGGTTGGAAAAAGTGGTTCAAGTCAAACTTCTTTTTTACTATATTCCCCTATGAGGATGCCACGCGTACACCAATAAACCATGATGGTTTTCCCCATACTGCCCTCGATTTCTTATTTGTCGCGCTATTTCGATCTCCGATATGTGCCTTAGCCATTGATTTGGGCCGCTCTCATGATTGACGGTTCACTGAGGTTTACCCTTTACAACATAGTTGAATCTTTGACTCCAACTAGGGATACCATCCTCCCTGTGAGGTAGAAAAGAAATGTAGACTAAGTGCCTTCCCATTGGGTTGTGGTGATCTGAATCTGTTGATATTTATTCAAAAACTTACAATCTACCCAACATAGCTCAATGCCTTCACCTCGATCTTCAACTATGTTGTTTTTATTTCAGTCCTTCATGCGTAAATGAAAAAGTAGAATGATTATATACAATGAATGGTGGGGTGATAATTTTTTTCAAGCAATGTAATGCTTGAGGAACCTTCCATTCACAAGCCCTCCTTTAGCGAGTTATCCATTACTTTCCTCCAACAAATAAGCGTTTCTCCCACAGTAAGCTATGGCTTTGAAAGGACCCAACCATAGCTTATCGAATTTCCCATGTTTACCTTTATCTTCTCTTCTGGCATCCCATTTTAGTACCCAATATCCCATCTAGAATTCATCTTCCTTGGTATGTCTATTGAAATCTTATTTGATACTGTGTTAATGAAGCTAGGCATTATTGAAGGCCTTTTCTCTGGTCTATTGTACACTAAAGAGTTCATCATCTCTTCTTCGACTAGCATTTGTTTCTTCTTCTTGCTCCTGTAACAAATTCATCACTCGAAATCCCAAAGCAGTAGGAAAGATGGATTTTTTACCATAAATGATCTGGAAAGGAGATGTGGCAATAGATCTTTTTGGGGATATCCTGTTAGCCCACAGCACATGGATGAGATTTTTGTGCCATGCCTTTTTATTCTCATGTAACAAATTTTTGATGATTCTAACCAAGATTTTATTTGAGGGTTCAGCCAACCCGTTTCCTTGAGGGTAATATGACGTAGAATGACCAAGGGTAATGTTGTAATCACTGCAGAATTTTTCCAATTTTTTAGACTTGAAAGTCATTGCATTGTTTGTTATAATCTTCATCGAGCATATGAATTTGGACATGATATTTTATTCTAGGAATCGAATGATAACATCATCTATAGCCTGTCTGGTGGGAATGACCTCGATCCACTTAGTGAAATAATTTGTTGCAGACATAATCCATTTGTGTTGAATTGAGGACTTTAGATGTATCTCACATATAAAATCTAGGCCCCATTGTCTGAAAGAATCTTCTACTAAAATAGGTTGTCGCAGCAGAGATTGTAATTTTCCCTTCCCATCAAAGATTTGACATTCATGGCACTTTGAAACTTCTTTATACACATCAAGGAAAAATCTAGGCCAGTAAAAACCTGCTCTCAAAATTTTGTTCACGGTCGTCTTCCAATAATGATGACCTCCACAGTCACCTTTGTGGAACTCTTTGATGGTTTTCTCTTCTTCTTCTTCTATTAAACAACTCAATAAAATTCCCCCTGGGTCTTTCCAGTATAACAACCCATTTACTATACAAAATTGTGTTGCCTTCAATTTCAAAAATCTATCCTTTGTTTTGTTGTACTCAGGAGGAGGCTGCGGATTTTTTGACACAAAAATGATGTCTACATACCATGTAGAGTTCAGAAACTTCTGATATATTTGTGGAGTCATGCTTTCTTCCTTTGCTGCATGGTCTGATAGATCTACGGTGACATTTATTCCCAACAGTTCAAAGTTTGTTTATGCCATTAGTCTAGCAAGCCCTTGTCCTTTGATTAACTTTGTGGGCTTGATTTCAAGATCATATTCCAATATTACCGTAATCCATTTTCCCCTCTTCCCTTCAAGATCAGGTTAGGTCAATATGTCCTTTACTAAGATGTTGGGAACATAATATGTGGTATGTGAATGTAGGATGTAAACCCATGTTTCTTTCAATGTCTTGACTAAAGCATGTGCTTTGTTCTCCATGATGTCATGTTTTAAAGGAGCATCTCACAACATTTTACTATAGTATGCTATGGGATTCTCAAAATTTTGTTCATGTTTCTGGAGCAACACACCTGCAATTGTGTGTTCTAAAGCAAATGAGAACAATATGAAATGTTTCTCAAAATTTGGACTAGCCAATACAGGAACCTTCGTTAATGCCACCTTGATGACTTCAAAGGACTTTCTTGCTTCAGTAATCCATTTTGTTTCATTTTCCTTTTTTATCATGTTGGTGATGTGTTTTATGATCTCAACTAAATTTGGGATAAATATCCTTAGAAAGTTTACTTTCCCTAGGAAATATTGTACCTCCTTTTTGCTTCTGGATATGTCAATTTTCAATATACCTTCAACTCTGTTGGGGTCAAACTTTATCCCTTCCTTTGAAATAATGTGTCCTAAGAGCTTCCCTTCTTCCATGGAAAAATTTGACTTTTTTGGATTTAGTGATATGCCAAATTCCCTGCAATATTCAAACACCCTTTTGAGATGTTTGAGGTGTCCTTCATTTGAGGCAGAATACATAGTAATATGATCATTGAGGTAGATAACAATGAATTTATCTTTTTCGTCAGCAAAATCTATATCCATAGATCTTTGAAATGTCAACCCTGCATTCATAAGACTGAAAGACATTTTTGCATACATAAATGTTCCCCATGGTGTAGTAAATGCAGTCCTTTCCTGATCATCAGGGTGCACCATAATCTTATTATAACCAGAGAAACCATCTAGCATGGACATCCTTTGGGAGCCCACTACCTTCTGTAGAATGTAATCCATTTTAGGAAATGGATATCTGTCTTTTAGAGACACCTTATTTAGGTTTCTGAAGTCTACACACAGCCTAATTTTTCCACTCTTTTTCTGGATTGGTACTAGATTTGCCACCTATTTGGAAAACCTCAGGGACACTATTATTTTTTCTTCAATTTTTTTTTTTACTTCTTTTTCTATCAATGGTAACAATAGAGGGTTTATTCTTCTTAATTTCTATTTGAATGGCTTGTGATATTCTTTAATTGGGATAACATGATGGATTATACTGGTATCATAGACTTTTAGATCATCATAGATCCAAGAAAAAATGTCAGGGAATTATTTCATTAATTTGATGTACCTATGCTTGACTTCAAGCTTGAGCTTCTTGGATAGCTTCACTATCTTCAGATCCTCTGAAATCCCGATATTGCAATCTTCCACATCCCCTTCATTTACTGTGATCTTTGGACTTCTGGCTACATCATTATTATCAAAAATCTTCTCTAATGGTACTAGGCCCTTGGGGATGATGTTAGTCTTTAGCTGAACAATATCTCTACCAGCAATCTGATTGTCAAAATATCCTTCTTTTATGAAAGTGGCTACATCCACCTCATCTTCACAACATTCATCATCAATCTTCAAATTCTCGAAATCATTCTCCATTTTGAGGAAGCTTTCTATTTGTTTGTCATTTTCGAAGACTTGCTAGTGCTTCATATTGTTTGATATTGTCATCTTGTACTTCACCTCCACCTTGTAGCTTTTCTTGGGGAAAATTGGAACTCTAAAAACTGTTGTTGAAGTGGCCAGGGCATCATAAACCTGATTTTGTGCTCTGGGAATTGCTGAAAGATTGCATTCATGAAATTTCTCAAGGAGTTTGAGTACTATATTTCTATATGCCCTCAACTTGGGTTGTTTTTCTTGGTAGATGCCTTTGATTTGATTTATAATTAGCTCAGAATATCCTTGTACAACAATTATTTTGGCACCTATTTCTTCTAAAACTTTCAATCCCAATATAAATGATTCATACTCAACCATGTTATTAGTGCACTCAAAAACAAGTTTGTAGGAACACAATTTTGAGTCTCCTTTAGGGTGGATGATCCATACACCAACTCTAGCTCCGTTTCGAAAGGTCGCTCCATCGAAGTTCATCTTCCATAACTGGTTCTCTGCATCATCTTGCTGCTCTAAAAGTTCCTCCATTTGCCCTTTTAGTTCATCTTTGTCATCCATAACGATTTATGTTTCTTCTTCTTCGGAACATAGGTCATTGAGGAAGATGGAAGATCCTAATTCAGTTTCCACTGAATAGATGGGATGATTTCTAGGATGTGATTTATGGCTGACCATATACTTAAGAAAAATTTCCCTATACAGTCTTCTATCTTGGCCAAAGACAGGAATAGTAGCATAAGACATATCCATCTCGAGAGTTCCTTTCAATTTTTCAGCCCATGATCTGATCAACATCATGCCGAACTTTGGAGGGATATCAGTGACTACTACATCCATAATCATATTGTTTGCTAGGATGTGTGCTGAAGACAATAACAAATATTTAATAATGCCAAGGAATTTCACCTTTCTGGAATCAAAGAAGAATATATCTTTATAAGTTCCTGTGACATAGTGTCCCAATTGGTCCATAGCCACTTTGGGCATCAAGTTATGTGATGCTTTAGAATCTAGCATAACATTATGTAGATTCATGTCGTCGATCTTCAAAATTACATAAAAAGGAGGAACTTCTTCATTCTCACCACTTTCTTCTACTCTTGGTCTTGTATGTTCAGATTGTTAGAAGTTTGCATGATCTTAAGAATCTTGATAATTTGATTTATGTACTCGCTGTTCATAATCAACTCATTAAATGGTACCAAAATCTTTATCTTAGCCATTTCACTTTCGAAATCAAAAGAGGATGGAGTTTTTTCTACCTCTTTCCTAGTCAACAACCTCTTCTGGGGTTCTTCCTTTTGCTTCCCCTTTTTCACAGCATCCTTCAAAACAAAATCTTTCATACTGGAGTCCTTTGCAGTAGAATCCTTTGCATAAGAATCTTTCTTGGTCTGACTTGAAGAAGGCACATTGTTCTAATATTCTTTAGAGGGGTTCCCCTTTGGAGGGTTTCCCTTAGGAGGATTTGGGGTTACCTTTTGACTTCAGAGGTTATATTGTTTTTGGAATTGCATGATAGTATTTTTCAATCCAGTCTTAAAATCTTCTCTTTCTACCGATACCCTTTCTTCTTCATCTAGCAAAAAGATTTCATTTGCATCCATGAACTGATCGTGTTCTTCTTTGGTCAAAAACACTTCCGTTTCTTTGTCATCACAACAATTCATTTTATCCTTGAAATATCCATCATAATCTTCATTTGCGTAATTATTTTGGAAGGGAGGCCTGATTTGTTGTTCCCTTTGATTTCGTTGGTTTCCCTAATTTGCCTGATCTTCCTAATTTGCTTGATTCCCCTGATTTCCTTGATTTCTTGCCTCTCTTTGTCTAATCTGTGGGATAGTTGGTCTTCTTAGATTTCTAGGTGGACCATCAGCTTGTTCCCTGGGGTTAGGCCTATTTCCTAGAGCCATTCTTTCCATCATCTGCTCCATGTTTCTCATCATCGCTTCAAATCTTTCCTCTAATGTTTGAGATGTCGAAGGTTGTTCTTTGTCTTGAGATATGTTTGTGTCTCTGCCATCATTAGTTTTCATCTTCCCTAAAGCCATTAGGTTCACTTCCACCTCTATGGCATCAGTCATCATGTCATCCAATGAGGTGGATCTTTGTTCTCTTAATAATAAAGCAAAGTCACTTTCAAAAGAATATGCATATTTGAGTTGAGAAGCCTTGGGGGGGTTTTACTTTATCCAAAGTAACATTATAAACCTTCATGAATATAGACAAAAAATCTTGTATGGTCTCATCGGGTGATCTCTTCATATTGTTATATTGGGTCAACAACGAAAGGGGATTTTTCTTATCCCCCCATTTTGAAAGGAAGCTTGTCTCAAAGGCTTTGAAATCTACGATACTACCTGCTAGAAGGGCTCTGAACCACTTCCTCACATCTCAAGGCTTTGTGTGAATAGCCTCATATTCACATCTTTATAGTCTACCTCTTCCAAATCAATGAAATCATTAAACTAGTCTAGATGTTTTTGGGTTGATATGTTACCTTCGGCATCATACAATTTAATCCTTTGATTGTAATCTTGAGGAAGATCATGTAGTTGAGAAGGTAGTATGAGGGGAGTGAATCTGGCTACCATATTCGTTGTGAGGGGTCAGAGTGGATGTTGTTTCTAAGCAGGGGTCACTACCAGCTTGAAAAATGCGACTAAAACTAGATCTTGGAATCTCTTTTCGTCAAAGATAGTCTTTCTTGGGCAAGATTCAGACTTAGTTACGAACAAGGTTTGTTCAAATTTCACATCAAACTCAAGGTCTTAGATGTTATTCACTCCATCTCTAGGCAAGGACAGATATCAGTCTGGATGCAACACTGGGGTTACAGGCCTTTCTTTTCTTCTTCGTACAAGTTTCTCAGGGTCAGACACAGGGATTGCAACTTCTGGGTATGGATTTCTCCTGGTGTGAATTTTCTTAGGAGCTAGGATTTCTATCTCACATAGTATGGTGCAACTGGTCATAGAATAAGGGAGTCTCTAGGGTAAAAATAACTTCAGACAACAAGGTATTTGATCCACTATCACCCTCAAGGATCAAACTAAAGCTTTAAGTCATTTTCCTAGGGAATATTTTTTAGTTCCGTCCTCAACAACAATGCCAGAATGTTATCACTCTGTAAATTTTGTTTGGTTGAATAGACAAATGACAAACGTAACTGTTTCAACCAGATTTAGAGCTGAGGCACTAGCCTGCTCAACTTGGAGAGGGATCTTTCATGTCTCTTGATAATTCTTTATCAATCAGTGGCTAGATTTGGATTGTTTTGGGGTTTTTTGATAAGGTTTGTTGGCAAGGAAGGGGAGAAACACACAGGGCTATGGAGTCAAAATTATGAAAGTGAATGAAACAATGCATCTTCCAATCGAACTCTCTAGAGGATAAAAGATAAACGAGGGGATGAATCTAAGTTATTCTTAAATTTAAATAGGGTGTAAGAAGATGAAGAATACAAATAACCGCATCAGAGCATCACTGAAATGAATTGTGTGTAAGTTAAGAAGACAATCACACAGTTTAAATTGCTTAAGCCAGGAGCATCATAACATCAATTCTGGGCTTTTAACTCTCCAATTTAAATAGAAGAAAATGTAAATGAAGTAATAGGTCACAGGAAATACATACAATGAAAGGAAACAAATCTCATATCACCACCCTTTAGAATCTTTTCATAGAGACTTCAAAATCTTTTGCATTTATATTCAATTCAGGTTCAAAAATTTTACAAAATAGAGTCTGATACAACCAAAAGGTGCTCTTTCACTTCTTCCAACATTAATTTATTTAGGTAACCCAGTACTTATACAAATTGATCAAAATGATCGAAACTGAAGCATTTCAACTTCCAAAACAGTTTTGAATGACAATTTCGGTATACGAAACTATTTACAATAATTGACAAAAAACGTTTTTTAAAATTATGGATGATTCCTCTGACTGTTCGGTTACTTTCTCGCCATTTGTCTCGCTCCGGTATTTTGTCAAATCTACATATTTGATGACACTTGGGTATAATTGACTGGCTCATGTGATATTTCACTTCGTTTTATCAAGCCGTACGATTTCCTTCCATTGTGAATCAGAGGGGATGTCGCAATCCATCATATCTTTAATCAAATTCTCCAAATCAGTGCATGCTGACTTTCACTGTTTTGAATCTGTTCAAAATTTCAATGTCAGTGACCAAATATTCTACTAGACTTGTCCCTTTCAGAATTTCTTGTATAGCTTCAAATTTAGAATGGTCCATTCTGCATTGCATGATTAGGGTATTGTAATCTTCCCGATTCTACAATAATCCTCTGTCATTCCAAAATGATTAGAGGCCTTTGACAAACAGCTGTTCAAATGCATCTTTAAACTTCTGTATGTTATGCTCCATATGTAAAGCTTTACTTTGGACTGATCTAAGCAGGTTGTGTTTGGTGATGCTCTTCCTAGCTGAAATGATCAACGGCGTCCTATATTTTACCCCAATAGTTTGAAGGTCGGTAGTTGGCACAAAATTTAGCAGGTCAATAGCATTTCGGGCCCATTCTGAGGGTATCTTGGCTAATACTTCATTAACAACAACACACCTTCTCCAAGCTATAGAAGCCACACTGTCTTTGTCATTTATGAAATTTAGATAAACACTGAATTTAGTAGCTTTTGCAACAATAACATCCCATATGACATGTTTGGCTCCCTGCAACAATTTTTTTTCCCTTTAAACTAGTTTTTAGCTTGCTCACCCTCTCTTGCAAATCTTGATTATCTCTATGAAGTTGAGTCATCTTCTCATCTTTCACTTTCATCTCTTGTTTCAACTTTTCTATAACATCGTTTAGACCTTTGATCTCCCCTGTTTGGATGCTTACCTGGGACATGGCTTGGAGTAACCCTTCAGTGCTAGATCCAGCCTCGTTATTAGTAGGTACTATGATAGCTACATCTAATGTCATTTCATGTGCTCGTGACCAATTCTCTTTCTCCTTTTCCAACTGCAACCCTTTATCTTTGTAATTGAGCGCTTCTTGCCTGAATGTTTATTTTTCCTATTCCAAGGTAGTGAATTCTGTCGTTTCTAGATGATCAGTAGGCAACATATTCAAACGTTTCTTTAAGATTAGGATCATCTTATCCATTTCATCCATAGAAACTTTCACCCCTTGAGGGACTTCAGACTCTAGTCTTTTGACCTGTGTCATCCAGGCTTTTCTAGATGCCTTTTCTTGTTTTAATTTTTGATCTAGTTTGATTGCATGTTTTGTCAATCTTGCAATACTCAAACTTGAACTCAGATAATCGGAATATAGCATATCACTGACATTTATGTGTAACTTTACTTTGTCAGGGGAACCAATCTTTTGATAGTGCATTTTGATCTTAGATACCTTATCATCATCAGCCACTACTATGCTAAATGTTTTCTTTTCCACATCTCTGACTGAGAGTAAGGAGGCTTTAGACTGGGAATTCATTTCCACTTCAGGAAAGAGATATCTTATATCACTATTGGCCATACATCCCTTCACAATGTATCGGTTCATTAAATCTTCCTTGGACTAATAAATAGCCCCAGGTGTATAGCTAAATATGTGTTTCCTACTACTAAAAACCTTTGTGCTACTTTTAGTTTGCGGTCTGTCTCCTGTACCTTCTCCTTCATCAATGGTTGCACCTTCCACCATCTCCATGCATGTTTTCCCTTTGGGATCTTCTCCTTCCAGATCGACCAATTGAGAGGGTGACGTGATTTTCATATTCTTGAGAGGATCTTGTTGGCTACTGGCACCTAGGGCCTCTGAACCACTCCTCTTATTATAGACACTCATTTTAGGAGCTTTGACAATCAATCTAGGAGAAGGTTTATGTTCTAGGCTCTACTAAGAAACTGGTTCCATTTGTTTTGTTAGATCATGTTGCATAGTGACCTCCATATCTACACAGGTTTCTATATTGTCCAACTTATCCAATCCGTCAACATGCTCTAGTTCGTATGGACCTTGTCTACTTGCTAATATCCTCTTTGATATGATATGGTGTGGGTCATATTTTCTTCCTTGCAACTATGCGAAACAAAATTCACTGGGGTTGGATTGAATCTGAGAAAAATAGGACTTGTTCTTCACCACAAAGGGACCTACTATGAAAGGAAATTTCAGATTGGAAGCCTTGTGTGCCTTCAAAAAGTGCTCATTTTCTGAGATGATCCTCTACCTTATGAACTCCAAAACAAAGACTCTGGGTGTCAGAAAAACTGGTAAAATGTGAGGTCCCTCTTGGCAACCATATACCCAAATCACTGTGGACTATATGAACGAAATCTAATCACCTATCCTGCTCTCTGGATTTGGTTGTAAACATGATTTTCATTTCATCCAGAACCCTTAGCAAGTCCAAACCAAAAATAAGACTGTACACCTTGGACATAATCTTGTTGATGAAAATGAGCATAGTGATCCTTTTACACTCAATTGAAATAAATGCAGTCTTAGGAAATTTGGTTTTGTTAGATTCCAGGAACATTCTCAACAAGTGTGTGTAGTATCTAAAATGCCTTAGTGAATTGAATTTCATCAGCTGCTCATGCATATTGTCGGAAATAAATTTGTCAAAAATGACACAGACTGGCTGACTAGACTCTGACATAAATAAGGTCAATAGGAAACCTAGAATGACTTCTACCACAAACTTGTCACTATCTAGCCCAAAAAATTGACTCAACAGAGAACAAGCCCACTGGGCTTTGATGACCATGACACTTATGCTGGCAGGTAATGACAGACTTTCTGAATGGTGTTCAAGTTTGATGATGGCTTGCGGAAAATGATTTTTTACTTATGGTGGACATTCTCTATAAACTGCGATCATATTTTGTTCCTCAAAGGGCTCTGACACCATGGAGGATGATTCTGGTATACTGAGGGTGTGCCAGAGCAATTGACTGTCTATTTCACATAAAACCTCTGACCCTAATTTATTTAAAATGACTCTTTCTTCTTGAGAATATTGTTCCGCACACCAGCTTACAAATTGAGGGAAAGGAAAAACTACTTATACGACGTACGGGGTGATGGAGGCTTGAGCTTCTTTGAGGAAAGGAATATGTGTTCCAACATTGTTCAATAAATTTGATTTGGACACATAAACGGGCGATACAGTTATTTCTGTGTCGAAAATATCGAAATCCCTATCAATTAGGGCTTCTTCTTTGGAGGAGATTTCTTGCTCATTTACAGATAAGATAATAGGATTAACGGCCATGGTGAAAATACCTAGTGAACGGTAAAAGAAGTTCGAACTTGGTTCAATTTTTGAGCTTGAGTTTCAAAAGGATTCTTTGTGCCAAATTTTCAAATGTTCGAATGTTTTGAATTATGAAAAATAATTTTGGGGTTGTTCCTTTTATAGTTATCCGATCACATAGGGGGTTGGATAAAATGGTTGTGGGTGAATCGATTTTCGCCCCGATGCCCCTCTGAGGACACCACACATCCACAATTCAAACCATGATGGTTTTCCTTGGTCGACCTTTGTTTCATTAATCTTTGTGTTACTTCAATCGTAGATACAATCCTCAGCCACCGATCTGGACTGCTTTGAGATCTATGGTCCACATGCACCCAGTGACGATGGCATCGGGGGTTGGATAAAGTGGTTTAACTCAAAATGCATTTTTCCCCGATGTGCCTCTAAGTGTGCCATGCATCCACCGATAAAACCATAACAATTTTCCCCTTCCCACCCTTGATTTCTTAATTGTTGCACAATTTCAATTTCTGATATGCACCTTAGTCGTTGATCTAGGCCGCTCTCATGATTGATGGTTTGATGAGGTTTACCCTTTACGCTTTTTCCATATTTTTCCATCCACCGTCATATATAGCTCGTTCCTCTAAATTATCATATCTCCTTAGAGACATAACGTTTCATTAAAATTCCAACTCTTGGATGTCGTTTGCAAGTTATATGGTGATAACATAACCCATAAAAGAGAATAGAGGGACAATGAAAATCCACATAAGGAAATGCAAGCATGTTAACCCTCGCTAAAATACTTGTGCGAGATTGTGGAAATTGGAAACAAAATGAGAAGTACTGAGAAGGTTCTGAAAGTATTTGGAATAAAACAACAGTGAAGTCTACTTACCCAGGAGTAAGAATAGTCCAGGGAGTTACGAGGAGAATAACAATAATGGGAAAAAATTCCACTAAAAGTCATAATAAGATTTACAGTACAAAGGGTTTCTTCCACTATAACGAAACCCCGAGGGTTCCATCCAAATATTAGAATACAGGAGAATCATGAACTTACCAGGGCAGTCGAGTAGAGAAGCATTCTTCAACCACGTAAAATCCTCCAAGTCACTAATCTCCCTCGCTGAGAGGAAACACATAGATAATTTGGAAAACTTCACAAATGACAAAAGAAACTCATCTACCCCTGAAGATCCCTTACTATGCAGAGTAAATGTTGATAGTATGGAGGTTGTCTCTGGCCATGTGATGGGGTGGAGTTGGTGCAATCATATTGGATGAGGGGTCAAGTGATAACCATCGAATTTTGCACTCATGGGGTCTCCATTAATGGTTGATTCAAAGGTTTATCTCACGTCTGACAAGAACCTTCTTTTCATATTAACAAATGCAAAGTAAAGGGAAGTCCCTTCGTGACATGATCAACTGGAAACATTTAACTCTAACTACTATCATTTTAGTTAATATATCGTTCAAATGAGACATCGTTCAATTGAGACATCATTCAGTCAAGGTAGAGTTAAACAAGTTGTTAGAGTTGAGTTTTGTTAACAAAACCTTTATGTCAATAGTAACTGGAAGATCAATTCCCAGCCAATAATCACAGGGGATTTTTTCTATGAATTTTCCCATGTAAAGTAATGTCAAATGCCTTATGTTAAGCCGTTAACATTTCACTGAGGGTGTATACTCCTAACCCCATTACATTATGCATGGTATATGAATTTTATTTCGAAAGTCAAATGAGATTTTCCCTTGTGCGCGCATATAGAAGATTATGCTTAGGGAAGAGTATAGGATTATAAGTACTAAGTATAATATAATATATAGATTGTTATAGCAATATTTTTCTCACCATTTCTATCTTGCACAGAGGGCCCTTTTCCATTTCCCTATGCAGACTTGTCATCCATTTTTGGTGAATCCAGAGCCAAAAATACACATGTTGCCACATATATGTTCCCTATCAGTTATACAACATGCGTATACACAGGATGCTCCACTACAACCCACATACATCAGGATTTTTGTGAGAAAATACAAAATGGAGTTGAGTTTGCATGTCATGACAGGAGATCTTTGATCCTTGGCCTTCCACATACTGGAAACGTTGTGACTCAACCCTTCAGTTGCATTTTGAAGACTATAAAAGCACAATTCCAAGCTATGGAAAAGAAGAGAAAGCATTCAACTTTGAGAGAAAAGTTACTTTGGAGAAACTACTTCATATTGAGTCTCCATCCCTTTGTCCCTCAAGTCTGAACACAGTGTTCATCCCCCAAGCTCTTTCCCCATTGTTGAGAGAACCTCATTGTCTCTCTCCTATGAGCTTGCCTTTGGTAGAGGATTGAAGTTGTGGAGGCCCAATGCGAAGGAACTTGGTTCCTTGGTTTCAAACCATGCCGACATAGAAATATGTAATGTTGTCACTTATGGTGATCAATTATTAATAGAAATACTCCTTTCTCATCCTATTGGTATCATGCAAATATATGATTTTTATCCATGGGCATGTTTGTAATGTTTATTAATGGATTATGTTATATAATGTGCTAACCCCTTTATAGTATCACCATGTAATTTCTATGCTTGTTTGTTGAGAACTCGTTGCAGGTATAAAGATTTGGGTCAAAGTGCTCAATGGTGGAACATCATCGAATGTTGGATAGAGGTAGGTCTCTTTCTTATCCTGCACATTAGTTTATATATCATACAATGGAATTGAGTTGATTTTTCCAGTCATACCTATCTATTGTGGTTTACCCTTGGCCATAGAGAGTTTTTCCCTCGTAATAGAATTGGCAACTCAAGTGAGGAGATATCTTCCTTCTAAGGGTTGAAGTATTTTTTCTTCTTGCATTGCTCTTTTTTCTTTGTGTTTCTTGTCATATCTCTTCTTGACAGATTCTATTCACTCTGAGTCTGAGTTTTCATCCTTTTTTCCCTTTCCTTGCCTTATTTTAAAGCCTATATACTCCTTTCTCTTTGACAATCATGTATACGCGTGTGTTATCTCACTACAATCTCTCTATATACACATTGTTCTCCTGAACAATCGTGTATAAAACTTTCCCTTGCTTGTTTGCTTGGTTTAGTGATTCTTGGGTGGGACTTGATGTTTGCTGACCTTTCTTAGGTCTCTACAGTGCTTTTTGAGCTTCTCTGGGTTGACAGGAAACCTGTTGGTAGTTGAATTTTTGGGCGTAGTCTTTCTCATTGTTTTTCATTTTTTATTTGTCCTTGAACCCTAGGTTGTTTGCTTGGCTGCTTGGTATTCTTTTTGAGTTATTTCATTTATACACAGTATAATTTATATATCAGGTTTCTTTTCAGTCCATGCATTTTCTCTTTAATATATTGAAAATACAAAAAAAAAATAGGCATTTTTCATTGGTTAGCATTTTTGTCTTTTGAACCTTTATCATTATCTTAGTGCATTTAGTGAAAGATTGCATTTTACTTCTAAATTGCAGAGTTGAAATTGAAAATTGCACTGTTTTTATTAGCATATTATTCATTGAAAAGTTAAAGATAAACTTTTCATTATATTCATATTTATCTTCTTCTAGAGTCATAACATCACGAGTTTCACTTCCATACCCTTTTGAGTAATCACAACTAGTAAAATTTACGCTTTAAACTAAAATTGATTAGTCACAATTTTATTTTTAGGGTGCACAAACTAGTCTAGGATTTAGTTCCTTGGAATAGCATTTCGTGAATAAACTTCTCCAAGGCAATTAAATCAACATATGTGTCTGAGATAGGGAGTTGAGAATTCCATTGTATAATTGGTAATATCAAGAGGCTCCTCTCACACTGGAGTTAATCACGAGGTTGTGCAAATTTAGTTGAATGGATAACCCCTGGATACTCACCTAGTGTTAGAGATATTTATGTGGATTTATTCGTATTTGGGGATCTTTCTAGTAACCATAACTCTATGAGAGGTGGTGCTTTCAAGGTTTTGGGCTTTGCTACCCTGCCCATACGGTGATCCAAACTTACGACTGCTTTCATGTGCATCGGTTATATAATGGTTTAATATTTTCTTGACTTAGGTATCTCATACGTTAATTGTAGGGGTTATTTTGCTTGTACCCTGGGCCAGATAGGGGTTGGACAATGCACAACCTTTATGGAGGATTACCTCTCTAGGGGGATCTCACCGACTGGATTTTAATCCCATGAGGGCCCCTATAACTCATTTTTCTACCTCCAAACTTTACTGGGGATTCTCAGGTCCCTCTTGGATGAGACATACCTTCTTTAGAGAGGGAGGCCACTCAGCCACTTTAGCACGTTTGCATGCATATTGGTCATTTGACTTTTTGGTATTCCCTTTGATTATTATTTGACCATAGGATTTTGTGTTGATTCTTTGTTATCATGGATAGTGGAGTTCCTTTTGATCCCTCGTTTACTACTACCCCCCCCC
>JASDQU010437995.1:4249-16565 GCA_032191745.1 Picea mariana | reverse complement strand
GGGGGGGTGAATCCATCCTCTTTTTATAATGGTATGCAGAATTATGGTACTCAGTAAATGCCATGGGTCTCTAATAATTTTTCTCATGGTATGTCTAATATTTCTTCGCACTTGCCATCCTCTATCTCACCTCCTTATGTGAATACAATTTTTGGGTCTGGGGGCATGATACCTTCTTCTAATCCCTATCCATTTCATGTGAGTCATATCCTTCAAACAACTCTTACGGTAGGAGGTTGGAATCTTCCTTCCTACAAATCCACTATGCAAGAAGTGGATGCCCAACTATGCAATCATTCTACTTATTACACTCCACCCACTTATCCTTATTTTTCCATGTTGTTTCCTATGAACACTTTTCCCATCGCTGACCTCCATCTGTCCTCTGGTGTTTCAGCTAGGGGAAGTTATTTTTTTAGTATGGGGAAACCCCTTCACAAAGTTCCTTCATATGGGGGCAACATATATCCTCACATGAGTAACCCTTGTCCTGTCGCTTTCTCTTCGCAAGCAACTTCCTTAGTGACGATGCCCCTACAACCCTCTAAGAATCAGTATGGAGGAGGATACTATCCTACTAGGTAGGGACAGGGTGTAAATCGGGATCCTTCCTGGCCTGCAATTTCTCAAAACCAATATTTCCTTTGACCTTGGTCTCAAATGTCACAATTCACCACCACCACAAGTCCAGTCACTATGTGTCATACTGGCATTATATCACCAATCTCTGCTAGCCATGTTGGAGATTGGTTTACAACCTCTGCGAGTCATGTTGAAGACCTGCAGCCAACCACTGCAAGTCATGCTGGGGGCACAAGTCTAGTCACTGCATGTCATACTAACATTATATCACCAACCTCTGCTTGTCATGTTGAATATTGGTTGACAACCTCTACGAGTCATGTTGAAAACCTACAACCAACTACTGCAAGTCATGCTAGGGTCATATGTCTGGTCATTACTAGTCACAGTGCACATCCATCACCAACCTATGGTAGTCATGTTGGGGATCCATCACCAACCTCTGCTATTCATGTTGGAGACTTTCTACTAGCCTCTACAAGTCATGCTGGGAGAATGTCACCAACCACTACAAGTCATGTTGGGGGCATTCATATGATTGAGAAGCCTAGACCTCTCAGACGTAAGCCTAGATTCCTTTGCGGAATTTGTGAAGGAAGACACCTTACTCTTTTGTGTCCTGTTACTGCTAGGATACCAGAAATGTGGGGCTCACCTAAGGGCCCTTCGGGTTCTAAGGAATTTATGGTTTCAAAACACTTTATTCCTTCTTTGGTTGAAACAACAGTCATTCCCATGCAATCTTTGGCTAACACCTCTTTCCCTTTAGGGGTTGATGTGTCATTTGACCTTGTTGTCTCACATTCCATTCATCCTATGGTCACGTCTATGGAATATTCAACCAACACCTCTCCTATGTTCGGGGGTGATGCATCTCTTGACCTTGTTGTCTCACATATTGTTCAACTAACGGTCATGTCGATGCAATCTTTGACCGACAACACTCTTGTTTTTTGGGGTGATGTACCTCTTGAACTTGTTTTCTTGCATCCTATTCAACCAATGGTTGAGGAAGTGGTTTTATCAATGAAATATTCAACCGACCCCACTCTTCTCTCGAAGAGTGACAAGCCTAAGGAAGTGATCATGGCAATGAAATTTTTGGTCAATTCCTCTCTTTTGGTTTTGGTTCTATACCTTCTATGCCATGTCCTTAGCATTTCTATTACTTCACCTTCTGAACAAGAGAGAGTTTTACTCTTCCCGAGTTGTCTCCCTCCAAGTCCTAATGAGGTTCCCTTTGATTGGGATGGTCTTGTGGTGTATCCAATGCCTCTGCCTATGTCTTTTCCAGGAAGAGACAATATTCGATATAAAACAAAGACAATAACCTACGTTATCACTTTTCCCTCCTCAACTTGGAGATCTTTGGGTCTTCCCAAGATTGTGTCGGCTCTTCGTAAGATACTGACATTCCACAGAAGGTCTGCACGGGAGCCTTGTCCTGCCCCGTGGCTTGCCACCTAGAATCTTCCTAATGAGTCTTAGTTAATCTCTTTTCTGACTCGTCTAAGAACCAAAAATATTTCCGAGTGATTTGTCCCTTTCACACTCATTAAATTGGATTCGAAAGGACATGAGTCTTAGTTAATGTCTTTTCTGACTCATTATAAAAAATAGAAAAGATTGCCGAGTGAAATTGTCTTTTTCACACTCATAGATTGTATTTGAAAAGACATTTATTTGGCACAAGTTTACCCCTTTTTCAAACCAAGTAGAATACAAGAAATAAAAAAGGATATTTTTTGGTGTTAATTTCTGATTGCATCTCATGCCCTCGCTTGCGGTATTTAGCCATAAGCTAGTTCTCACTTTGCATTATAAACCGTTGCCTAAGCATTTTTTGCATCCTCAACCAAGCAAAGCCTTGTTTATATTCTTTGTAGTTTGACACCCTATACCCTGGAGGGAACATCACCCCGAGTGTCCATATCCCGCATGAATTTCCTTGCATTAAGCATAGGTACATTCCACTGGTGGAAGTAGTTTTTCTTACTTGCGACACTCGTTTCCTCCTCTGTATCATAACATTCATTTTTTATGAAAAACAAAAAAACGACAGGCGGGAAGGGAGTACTATATTATAATTGGTAGTAGTCGTGTTGCCTTTGAACAGAGCACAAAATTATTTAGTCCTTGTGTCATCATAATTTTGGGTTTAGCATGGCCTTAGGAATTTGATCTCGTTACAGAGTTTTCTCTATCGACTGGTTATTCTTCTAGTCCCTATAGAGAACATTATTGATGCCTCCAGCATCTAATAGTCACATCATTAACTCTATGTTGTTGGAGTCCACCATATGTATCATGCTCTTGTTCAAAGGAAGTCTATGAACCTGTGTCGACCACTCCTCAAAAATCTTGACTTTGCATGTCGGCCATAGCCTCATTTTTTCTCAGAATCACGTGATACTATGGTCTTATCATGCACCCTGGCCCTACTTGCATCATCGATAGGTCACCTTGAATCCAAAAATCGACATTTCATCATTGGTCATTGACTGGGTGGTTTCCCTTGTGTTTGAAGAAAAGACATATATTCACACTTTGGGATTCAAGCAGTGTCTTGTATGCCATTAGCCTTATTGGTGGTCTCCTCACCTTTGTCAGCAGTTTTCATCATTGGCTTCTATTCACAAGGTCTTTTTCATATACTGCTTTCATTTGGTATATGTGAAAGATGAATAGGGTCGTTGGTTTGTGAAAATGTTCTTCATCCGATCTCCACCAAATCATGAACCTCCTGCTTTATTCCTCATGCTGACTGATGAGAGATGCCTCAATTCTCTCCTTTCAGTGGGTCTCTTTCCATCGAATTTAGTTCATTTATTCTGGATATGGGACCTAGGGTTTTATGAGTACCTTGAGGCTTGCAGTCATTAGTGGAAGGCTCTCTCACCATTAACCAATGAGAATACATCAATGTATCTTAAGCAATGGATTTCGCAAGTGTTCGACACTGACTTCTTTATTTGCATTTGTAGAAATGTACTTGGTTCCTTGATACCTACTTTCATTATTGGTAGGTTGTCTCACATTTTTTAATGGTATACCTCGATGACTGGTAATCAAACGATGTCTCATTGTGTTCGACCTCAACTCCTTTATTCACATGATGTAGACTTGCACCCTTGGTGGATAGTGTAGAAGACTTGAATACATCACTATGTGGTCACAACTTTCTTGAGTTGTTGCTTCCTTTTCATTGGACCAATACCTATATGACTTTAGTGATCATGGGAGATCATATTGTACTCCATGGTATACATATATCTTCAGATTTGTTTTGAGACTGGTTTCACTGGGCCTTGTTTGTGACTATGACAACTTTTGGCATCCAACTGCATTTGTATTTTCCTATTCGTGGCCACAAACACTTATTTGGTATATTTTCCACATGGATTTGCATTGTATTCCTGGAATCCATGTATGTAAAGTCAGTATAGAATGTAATGAGCAATCAAGTTCGTTGAACTGGGTCTCTACCACTCCACTCCTGGGTTCTTTATAATGTATTTCTACCATCGCAAATACTCTTATGATCTCACAGATTAGGGGGCATCTATTATAGCAAGATTTTCCTCACCATTGTTGTCTTGCACAGAAGGCCTTTTTCCAATTCCCTATGTGGACATGTCATCCCTTTTTGATGAATCCAGAGCCAAAAATACACATTTTTCCACATATATGCACCCTATCAGCTACACAACATGTGGTACAACCCATGTACATTAGGATTTGTGCCAAAAAATAGAAAATGGAGTTGGGTTTCCATGTAATGATAGGAGATCTCTGATCCTTATCCTTCCACATACTGGAAAAGTTTCGACTCGACCGTTCAACTACATTTTGAAGACTATAAAAGCACAATTCCAATCTATGGAAAAGAAGAGAAAGAATTCAACTTTGAGAGAAAAGTTACTATGAAGAAATTACTTCATATTGAGTTTGCATCCCTTTGTCCCTCAAGTCTAAACACAATGTTCAACCCCCAAGTTGTTTCCCTATTGTTGAGAGAACGTCATTGTCTCTCTCCTATAAGCTTTCCTTTGGTGGAGGATTGAACTGGTGGAGGCCCAGTTGGAAAGAACTTGGTTCCTTGTTTTTGAAATGTGCCGACACAAAAGTTTGTAATGTTGTCACTTCTGCTGATCAATTATTAATAGAAATACTCCTTTCTTGTCCTATTGGTATCGTGAAAATATATGATTATTATTCATGGGCATGTTTGTAATGTTTATTAATGTATTATGCTATCTAATGTGCTAACATTACATATGGTATTAGATAAAAGGTTACATCACTTGGACCTTGAGAAGGGACAAAATATTTACGTAGCATATATTTTCCTATTTATGTAAAAATAACAAAACAATAACTGTTAAAAATAGAAAAACACTTTATTTTGTTGTAATCATGGAAACCCAGGATGAAGCAGAAATCAGAATCAAGGGGAATCATGAAAAAAGGCCTCCTGAAGATCAGAGGCAAAACAATGACAAAATTTCACCTACCGAAGTTCTGGAAACTATGAGAAATCTCATTGTTGAGTTTCAATTTTTCAAAGCAGACAATGAGAAACTGAAAAAGGCACAACAGGAAAAATAGGAAATAAATGAAGTCCTAATGCGAATTATATTGACAAAGAAAATAACAAAGGACGATAACCAAGAAGAAGAGGTCAGGAAAAGGGCCTCCAAGAATTCTAGTTCTGAAGCAGAAAAAGGAGACAGCTTGTCTGAAGGTACAACTTCAGCTGAAGATAAAACAAAAATAGAAAGAAGAAAGAAACAGGTAGATCAACTTGAGGGGGAGTTTAAGAAAATCAAACCATCTACTTTTGATGGGGAATCCAAAATAGGGGAGGAAGCAGAATCATGGTTATTAGACATCAAGAAGTATTTCCAGATATACAAAAGGAAAAGCTACCATATGGTGGCATGACCTGAAGTTGGCCAAAGGACTAAATGAAAAACAGATGGAATGGTCAGATTTTAATAAATAATTTAAGAAACAATACTTATCTAAAAGTTACTATGAAACAAAAACCAAAGAATTTTATGAGCTACGACTCGGTCAAATGGCTATGGAATATATGATAAACAAATTATTGGAATTACTAAGGTTTGTGCCTTATATCTGAGAGGACAAAGTGAAAAACCAACGGTTCCTAAGCTATCTACCACAGTATTATAAGGACATAATCAAATTTTATAATCGCAATTCCTTGAGTGAAGTTTTCAGGAAATCCTGAATGTGTTACGACCAATACAAACATTGGTCAGAATTTCCAAAGGCTTGGAAAGATAAGAAACAAGACTGAATGAACCAACAGAAGAAGGGATATTAGCTAGCTCTTTATCGGAACACAACAAAGAGTTTTCCAAGGAAATATTTTCACTCCAACAATCAGAACACACAAGGAGGTGGTAGACCAGTAAATCTGGGAACAAAGAAGTTTGGGGACAACCCCCGTGAACTGTTAAAATGATGGGAATGTGGAGAACCTCACCTAAGGAGGAACTATCCACATTTGACTTCAGAAACCAGAACTTCACTTCACAATCTAAAGGAAGCCTCTACAGTAGGGGATGTAGGCAAAATCTTACATCGGATCAATGCAGTCATGGATGGATGACAAGTTGACCACCAATCCTCTATGGTGTAAATTGAAGGTAAAATTAATAACACTCATATTTAAGTTTTAATTGATCTTGGAGCTATGTTGGGTTATATCACTCCTAGTATAGTGGATTCAAATAAACTTAGGAAAACAAAACATGTAAAATCTTCATTGATACAACTAGCAACATGAACAAAAATAAAAGTAGTCGACTTTATTTCTGATTATGAGTTTAGTTTAGGTGGTCAAAACATAAAGACAAATATCAACATTCTACCGTTAGGGTGTTATGACGTAATTATCAGAATCGATTGGTTAGAAAGGCATAAGGCAGTGTTATATTTTTATGAAAAATCACTCAAGTATAAAGACAAAAACGACACTGCTAGGACAGTGAAAGGTATACAAAAACCAATCTCAGTTAGACAGATTTCAGCAATGTAATTTAAGAAATGCATGAGAAAGGGTTGTCATATTTATGCCATCGAAGTAACAAACCTCTTATAAAAAGAAAATAAACCCAGCTTGGAGGATTATTTCGTCTTGCATGATTTCATAGATGTGTTCATTGATGAGATACCTGAATTACCCCCAAGGAGGGAGATAGACTTTTATATCGACCTACTACCTGGTTAAGCCACTATATCTAAGGCACCTTACCGAATGAGTTTACTGGAGTTAATAAAATTAAAAATTCAATTACAGGAATTATTGGACAAAGAATATATCACACCGAGTGTCTCGCCATGGGGAGTACCAGTCCTCTTTGTGAAAATGAAAGAGGGAACTCTGATATTATGCATTGATTACAAACAATTAAACAAAATGACTATTAAGAACAAGTACCCCTTACCTAGGATAAATGATCTATTCGATCAAGTAGGTGGGGCAAATATTTTTTCTAAATTGGATTTACAATCTAGTTATCACCAGGTTAGGATAAAAGATGAGGACATAAGTAAAACAACATTCCAAATGAGATATGGACATTACGAATCTGTTGTTATACCATTTGGGCTCACTAACGCTCCAACTACATTCACGTGTTTAATGAACATCATTTTCAGTCAGTACTTGGACAATTTTGTTTTGGTATTTATTGACGATATCCTAGTGTATTATAAAACAAAATAATATCACGAAGAACACTTAAGGATAGTTCTGCAAACTTTGAGAAAACACAAACTATATGCCAAATTTGATAAATGTGAATTTTATTAGAAGAAAATGCAGTACCTAAGGAATGTAATATCTGAGGAAGGTATTGCAGTCGATCCCTAGAAAATAAGAGTCATCATGGAATGGTCAATTCTGAATGATGTAGCGGACATCCGGTCATTCATGGGAATCACCTGATATTACCGCAGATTTATAGAGGTGTTTTCTAAGATTGCATACCCTATCACATCATTACAAAATAAGGGAACTAAATTTAACTGGTCACATAAATGTTAGGACAGTTTTAATAAGTTAAAGGAATTGTTAACGACCGCACCCATTTTAAAGGTAGTAGATCCCAACAAAGACTTCATAGGCTCTGTGGATGTGAGTAAAGATGGACTAGGTGGTGTCCTAACTCAATAAGAGCACGTGATTTGTTATGAGTCCCGAAAACTAAAGGAACACAAACAAATCTAAGTCACTCATGACTTAGAGCTGGCATTCGTAATACATGCCTTAAAGATGTGGCGGCACTACATAATGGGTAGAAAATTTGTGTTAATGATGGATAACAATGTGTGAAATTTTTGTTTAGTCAACCGGACCTTAATGCAAGGAAAAAAATATGGTTGGCCTTCCTGAGAAAATTTGACTTTGAGGTAAGACATATCAAGGTAAGGAAAACAAGGTGGTTGATGCCTTAAGTAGAAGACTTCATGGGTTGTTTGAAATAAACATTAGCAGGGTAGAAAGTGATCTTGAGTAGAGGATAAAGGTTGCAAGTAATAATGATGAAAATTACACTAGAACAATGGCATAATTACGAGATAATGCAAAAAATGTAGACAAAACAGATCTGAGTTTGGACAAAGATGGTCTACTATGATTCAAAAATAGAATATACATACCAAATTCGACAGAATTAAAGTTAATAATTTTGGACGAAGTACACAAGAAACCATATTCTGGTCACCTGAGATACCAGAAGACGGTAACAACACTAAGGAAATTATTTTACTCGCCTAATATGAAGGGAAAAATAGAAGAATACCTAGATAAGTGTCAATATCGTCAGCAGGTAAAAGATGAATACTAGCATCCAATTGGCCTGTTGCAGCCCTTACCTATTTCGGAATGGAAATGGGAGACTATATCACTAGACTTTATTATAGGTTTTCTTAGAACTAAAAAAAATAATGATTCAATTATGGTGGTAATTGATAAGATTAGTAATTTTGCACACTTTATTGCTGTAAAGTCTACTTTTAAAGCTATTAGCATCGCTGAAATATTCATGAAATAGTTTTTTAGACTTCATGGTATTCCTAAAATGGTGATTTCAAATAGAGACGTAAAATTTACATCTTCTTTTTGGAAAGAATTGTTTGCAGGGTTAAATACTAACTTGAATTTTAGCACAAGTTATCATCCACAAACTGATGGTGAGATTGAACGAACAAACCAAATCGTAGAGGATATGCTATGCATGTATGTAAGAAAAAAACCAAGAAAGTGGTAAGACTACCTACACTTGGTGGAATTTTCATACAACAATGGTTACCAAACATCGGCTAAGATGAGCCCTTTCGAAGTAATGTACGACAAAAAATGTACAACTTTGATTAGCTGGGATAACCCAGTTGATAGAATCATGGTGGGACTAGATATGCTCTAGGAAATGGAGAGCATGGTAAGAAAAGTACAACAAAACTTAAAAGAGGCACAGGACAAAAATAAAAGTTATGCGGACCAAAAAAAAAGACACTTGGAATTTCAAGTGGGATACCACGTCTATTTAAAAGTCAAATCAGGAAAAAATTCACTAAAACTAGGGAACTGTGCCATGTTGGCACCCAGGTTTTGTGGCCCTTTTGAGATCTTAGCTCAAATTGGACCTATAGCATACCAACTTTCACTTCCTACCAATCTAAAAATTCATAATATATTTCATTTTTCTTTGTTAAAAAATTAAGTTCATGACCTTACTCATACGATCGATTGGAACTTGGTGCAAGTGGAAGCAAAAGGCGAGTTCCAAGAAAAACCTCTTCTCATTCTAGACAAGAGAGAAACACCACTTCAGAACAGGGTCGTCACCCAGGTAAAAGTGGAATGGAAGCACTTTAGCCCTGAGGAGGCCACTTTGGTGTTGGAGGGAGATTTGCGGAAATCTCATCCAACCCTGTTACAAGAAAAGAACGAACACTGAGGATAGTGTTTTATTGAAGGGGGAAAGGATGTAACATCCCCAAAAATAAATTATTTTTCAATCTGAAATTCCGTAGGAAATTATTTTCATTTTTAGTAAATTCAAAATTGGAAAATTGTTGCCATTTATGGAAATTATGAATTTCGAATTTAGTTAATTGTAATTGATGATTATGACTTTTGGGAAAAGATATGATTTGGCCCAACTAACTATTTGACTATGACACTTGTATGAAAACAAAATATTTATATTTATTGCTGATGGACAAATGGAATAGCCAGGTTAAAATCAGTTGACCATGACTCCATGAGAGGGGAACATGTTAGAACTACCTCAGGGTTGACTGTGACAAGTGGCACATCAAGAATTTGGCCATTGGAAGCCCCTGAAAATTAGGGATTTGGAAATCTGTAAAAATTCCCAAGAGGAAAAATACCTAGGCACAATTTATTTTGGATATATAGCATATGGGAGGAGGCAGTATGCTTCCTAGTATGTTGGGGAAAGGAATGATCTCTTGTTGTTATGAACACTGCTTTCTGAGTCTGATGCAAGGAGAAGTTACTGAAATTGAAGGAATTTTGTTGAGGAGGAGTTCTGAGTTCGCCCTCATGGATTCATGGTCAGGCTAGGGGGTGAACGGGACAAGTGAATTGGTTGTTTTGTTCTAAGGTTGGGAGGGACTTGGTTGTTCAATTTGTTTTTTGGAAATTGTTCAGATATGTATATCTACTCCTCTGTTCAAATTTTATTGGAATTATTGGCTGATAGGATTTCATTTGTTTAAATATGAATGAGGTACTATGTTTTACTAAATTCTGAAGGAATGAAGTGAAATGTAGGATAAACCATTTCAGTTTAACAATAACTATTGAGAAAAACCTTCTAAGTATCTTGGATGGAATGAAATCAAATTATGGAAATGTATTAGGAATTATATTTGTGTTAAATAGAATACTATTTCATTATACTGTGCTAGAAATCACTACCAAATCGGTGAACCATATACATCTGGTTATTTTCATTTGAAATTAAACATTAGACTATGCGAATAATATTTTGGAAGTAAATCTAAGATCAAAAGCATCTAGAGGGTCATCCCTTAATTCTAGACGAATTGCCCTACCAATTTAATCACTATTGGAATTGATTACATACAATAGGAAGTAACTGTGTGTATGGATGTATATATGTATGTATGTATGTATGTATGTATAAATAACTATACCAAATTGCATGATTCATTCTAAATTCCAGTGTATGCATATCCAACAGGTGCTAAAAATATAATGGAAGACAAACAATGTAACTAGTCATAAATACATTTCTAGAAATGAATGATAGAAAGAGAACAGTCTAACCAGTCATAAACGCATTTATAGAAAATGAAATAATGAGAAACGAAGAGCCTAACTAGTCACAGTTGAATTTATGGAAATGAAATGATAGAAAGAAAATAGTCCACCTAGTCACAAATGAAGACCTGGAAAGCAAAATAATATAAGAGTAGATGAATAGGCTAGCAAATCGCATACAAAATTTTGAAATAAAATGATACAGTAGTAAATTAATTGAAGTGAAGAGTATATACCCTAGAATGATATATTTTCTATACGCATAGACCTATTGTAGTAATAGCCGAAAAAGGAAAAGCTACAGGATTAAACAATAAAATCGTTCAAATTTCTCTATAGGATCCAAAGTAAAACCGGAAAGAGTCAAGATAGAATTATTGTTCACAGATATGTGTTGCTATTCATTCCAAAAATATTTATATAATAGATCTATTGTTTTGAAAGAAGGGATTGTTTGTATTTCCATCTAAAAACTGACTATGCAACTTGAATAATGATACAACCATGTTCAATTTATACCATTCATTTATTTTACATAGTAATAAGGTTTCGATCCTTATGCCCTTCTATTAAAATTGGAGATATAAAGTTAAAGAAGAGGCTATCGTTATGAATGGACATTTTCACCCACAATCATATCATTCTAGTTTTAGAATCGTATCAACCCTTAGAAACCTAGGGCACTCCTTTAAGAGTGGTGAAATGAAACCCGAATACCTTTTGTGTGTATGCCAGGGGCTTGCATCCAGGACTATGCATGGTCGAACTCCCTGGAAGGAAACAAAAATCAATATTAGTATTATTAAACAGAAGTAAGATGAGTGTAACTTTAAATAGAATGATTAATGACATGAAAGGTTTATATAGAGTTGCACTTAACTTGTGACTTGGGGACCTGGTGTCTTTCCCTGTCATGCTTTGGTTGAGCAGACATCCCAGGCCGAAGAGTGTTATAACCCTAAATTGCACTATCGATGCTTACCTGGCATCAGGCCAACTCATTGCCCTTCATTGCCAAAGCCATGCTGAACAGACTCTTCAAAAAACCTCTCAAATCAAGTAACCCGCACCCTAACCCACTGCTGGGCGCGTTGGAACGCTGGCAGGCCTTCTGTAGCACGCGTTGGAACGCGGGTTGGCCCACTACAGCCAACGTTTACCTAATAAAGCAAAAAATCAGGAAAATTTTCACCGGGACGAAAAGCTTTGGGTTAGTTAACTGGAACTCCTAGCCATGCATGGCTGAGAGTTCGTCTAAAACCCTAGCTCCTTCTAGCCTATAAAAGAAGGGGTAGGGGTACTATTCAAAGGAGGAAAAATCATAGCAAAGAAACTCTGCCCAATTGCCGAATCCGTTTTTTCCCAACCCTTTAGCCTTTCCTCAAG
>JASDQU010437994.1:65473-80428 GCA_032191745.1 Picea mariana | reverse complement strand
GTCAAATATTTGGCAAATATCTTTGTTTCTCCTACTACAAAACAATTACTCAATATATAAATAGTAAATATATATAAAATCTATTTTTAGTACCAGTGTTGCAAAACTTGGCATTGGCAAAAAAATTTGGAAGGGGTTATCAACTAAGGAAATCAGCAAAATTGGCAAAAAAAAAGGGCACAAATTGGCAAACATAAACTCAGACCCAAAAACTTAGAAAAACTCAAAAACTAGGTGACCTGAAAAACTTACAAGAATCATGAGAAATCAGAGAGTTTTGCAAAACTGATTTTTTTTTTTTTTTTTACAATACATGTCCAGCCATTTCAAATCCAAAATTTTCAAAAAAAACCGGTGTATCCACATCCATATCTACATACATATCCCTGTTAGTTACACTAGAAAAAAAAAGTCACATAATCACAAACTTGTACTGTGAACCTTGAATTATGAGCAAAGGGTTTTCATAAAAGATGTCATTCAATTAGCTCACAGAAAATGCAATTTCCCAAGGATGGAGACTTCCAGCAGAAGTTGACAAACAATTAGGCTTGCACAATAACTTTACATGGAGGTGAAGGATTTTAGATTTCAGTATGATATAACAACATATCCTATTGTAAAGAGCTCAGGTAGAAGGTTGTAAATTATGATCCGTTAGTTTGAACACAATAAGTTTTTGACGTACATTCTAGGAGAAGACATAAATAAATTAGCACACAGACAGAATTACCTTGAAAAATAAATATCCCAACAACATGAGGCTGCAGTGAAAGACTTTGCACATTTTGTAAATTAATACAAACCATTCTTAACTTGAAAAAATGTGGACGCCGATGGATTAGTTGATGTACAGTCCGTTCCTATGAGTCATGGATTTCCTTAAGGATAATGTGGCCTTATTCAAATGTGAAAATGAAAACCTTAGATGTGCAGCATGTTTTCCAAGGTTTTCATAATGTATTCTAGCATGATGTAGGGTTCCAATGGAAGATGTAGATCCATACATTGAGTTTTCTAAATTGCAAAATTTCAGTAAAAAAAAATGCAAATGTATTGGTCCGTCCATGATGTATTATGTGGCAACAAAGAATTCTGATAGAAGAGGCAAATCTAAAGATGCCCAGATATTGTTTGTTCACATTATGTTCTCTGGCCCTACAGGGTTCAAAATAATGCACCAACATATACACTTGGCAACAATGAAATCCCTGGCACTGCATATCTCCAACAAAAGGTGCCGATCAAATCACTAGGACAGTGGATTCCTTGGCACCATTCTGACAGAAGATCCCAATCCATAATACTGTCGAAAATGAATTCAAAGGCAGTGCAGGGTTCCAATGGAAGGTGCCAATCCATTCCCTTTCCATCAATGAATTCAACTATTCGCTGGCATGTAGATTTCCCATATGTCTCAATCCAATAGAAGATTTCACTTGCCAGACAATGGATTCCTTGACAAAACAGGGGTTTCAATAGAAGATTGACGGATAATGGATTATCGATAGAAGATGCAAGTCTATAGCTGACATGAAATGACAAACCAAAGCCTTGGCTCGGGTAGAATATGTTAATCTAGTATTTTTATTAAATTCGGTTTTCGAATCGGGGAGAATAGATCCTATACACCAAATTAGGTCTCAAAAGACGTTAAAAAGATGAATGATAATAATAATAATTCCTCACACAATGAAGGGGAAGGGCTCAATTTAACAGTTGAATATATATTGCCCACAAATGTTATGAATTCTGCAAAATCAACAGGAGGGCAAATAGTAATTCACTCACTCATTCGTTTTCTCCTGAAAGATTTTCCAGGATCTGAAAAAATATACCTAGATCTGAAAATATATCTTTTGTTGACATTATTGTGTCATAGAAAATTATTACGAGATGGAAACATATATTATATTCTCCTTATTCGAACCTACATTTGCTTTCGATATTCATGAATTCCTAAAGACATCGAGACATGTTTTACCATTTTGGCAAAAACAGGGCTTTATTTAAAATTTGTAGCGTAAACAGTTAGACGATTCATATTACTTTTTCTTGGTTGCAGTTAAACTATGGTACCAAGTCCTCTTTCCATTAATAAGTTCTATCCCGTGGAATGCCCATTAGAATATTTATGTTACACGATGGTATCCTGTTGGCACTCTACTCACACCTGGTGAAAATCAAGCCATGCTAGTGACCGAAGGTACTGTATCAATGTTCACAGATTGAGGAAATGACTGTACCCCATGTTATCCATATGACTCATTATGTTATCCATCTGCCATGATTATTTCTGCAGCTCGGTTGTACATATAGTAGAACAAATCAGTAACAGATGAATAAACGGTATTAAAATTTATCAAGGCTTGTGGAATTGGCCAATGTGGTAAAACAAAAACCCAAGACAAACCCATACTGACATTGGCCCGGGCACTCGTTTAGAAAGTGCAGAAAGAACCAATACTAGCAGACTTATCATGGGCTCTATATCTGAGAAGGACAAACCCATAGTAACATTGGCATGGGCTCTGGTTTAGAAAGCTCAGGAAGATTAAAACAAATTGGCAGGCCTATCGTGGGCTCTATATATGAAAAGGAAATATTGACCCAGATGAGGATTGATTTGAGATCTTGAAACTGCATAGCATGGAAAGCCCCTTGAAATTTTTAGATGTAGTTCAACTTCGAATCCCTCTAAGTGACATTCATTTGAATGAACTGCTCAGAACTTCCTTTATGATCATATAGCTGGAACCAAGATACTTCATTTAAAMTTATTTTATTCTSGATTATAATAACCGGATGACTTGAMTTCAACCCATMTTAACCACTTAATTATTTACGTCAAGAAGAGATAACGGTTTCATATTCACCAGATTGCAGGAACCAGAAGAATTCTATTCCATCTGAGAAGGACAAACCCATAGTGACATTGGCATGGGCTCTGGTTTAGAAAGCTCAGGAAGATTAAAACAGACTGGCAGGCCTATCKTGGGCTCTATATAYGAAAAGGMAAGATTGACTCAGATGAGGATTGATTTGAAATCTTGAAACTGCATAGCATGGCAAGCCCCTTGAAATTTTTAGATGTAGTTCAACTTTGAATCCCTCTAAGTGATATTCATTTGAATGAACTGCTCAGAACTTCCTTTATGATCATATAGCTGGAACCAAGATACTTCATTTAAACCTATTTTATTCTGGATTATAATAACCGGATGACTTGACTTCAACCCATCTTAACCACATAATTATTTACGTCAAGAAGAGATAACGGTTTCATATTCACCAGATTGCAGGAATGGGAAGAATTCTATTCCAGTCTTAGTAGGAATTGTTCTCATTTAAAATAACAAATACGAATGTTCAACAAATATTTGAATTATTTCAATCTGGTAATAACAAATAACGAATGTTCAACAAATAACAAATAAGATAACGTTAAACAAATAATATAAAATCAAACAAATATAAACGCTACCCAAATAATGGTGAATAAATCATTAAACAAATTTGAACTGGCCGCGCGGGCTAAGTCGGCAGCATGGGCTCGCATGTAGCCCACGTGTCTCTCTCTTATATTCACGGGATTAAAATATTGCCCCACTACTTTAAACCCTAAACTCCCATTTTGTCTTAGCATTTAGCTGTAATCACCTATGCAGGGAGGCGGATCTGGAAACGATAGCAACTATTCACCTATGTATGGAATGGTCTCTCCGGCTTAGCGTTTGGCTTTATTCACCTGTGCAGGTGCCATCTTGGAAATTGGCCTTCGAGTGTCTTGTAGAACAACAGATTTTGCTGAATCCGTGGTAAATGCATGCGTTATGGGTATTCCGGGAAGTCTTTGAAGCTCGGTTGAGGATTCCATGTTCTGGGGTTTTCATTGAGGTTTGATGGAATTATGCTGGGAGGGAAAAACAACAACAATATTTTGGGTGGAGTTTTCTTTATTGCTGGTGTGAATTTGATGGGTTTTATTCAAGCTGTTGTTGTGAATTTTGGATGGGTTTTATTCAAGTTTTCTTTATTTTTTTTGATGCGAATGCCCCTTTGGACTGAGCAGTCTAAGGAGAACAATATATCTGTTAGGGGTTATCCAAATGGCAAGACTAATGTTTTGGTATTTCCTGCGTGGTAACCTCTGTATGTAAAAATACACAACCGTAGAATTGTTAAGCGCAATATATTTTTAGAAGTATTCATTGTATGTATAAATGCTTGTTCTTGGCTCTTCAAACTAGTATTTAAATTTTGTTTTCCAGGGTGTTGGATGACCAAAATGGAGCAGCACAAAGATAAGACAATAGGACGTTCATACAAATGGGCCTGTTCTAGATGACATTTTGATGGCAGATCCCTCAGGTGACTACAATTTCTATGATCGTTAGTTGTCCTAGATGGTCAATACAGACATTATCAACGCTTTCACTTCTAATAAATAGCAATGCTTGTATGTACTAGGCCCACACTCACTGGATTTGCTAGTTTTGAACAGGCCTGCGGGCGAGAGTAGGAAGAATGCGTTTTGAGCCATGCCCTTGTCTACAGTTCGCTCTTATTTAAGTGGATTTGTCCCTGAATCTGCTGTAGATAGCCCCAAGGGAGAACAACAAGAATGCGTTTTATACTCTCCACATTCCTGTTTTTCCATGAAGCTCATATGCTGTTTCATATTTTTTTTGTTGTGTTACAACTGTTGTTAGAGCTAGTAGGATTTTGTATATGAAGATGGCATCTACTCATTTCTTCTGCAGAGAGGTTACACGATTGTTGTTAGGCTTTGGTAGCATTGAACCCCGCATATTAAAATCGACAATGTTATGTAATATGGTCAACCAGAGTGACAAATGGTAGTCGATGGTAAATATATTCAACAGTTTCAGCATTCTAGGTTATCGACTTGCGGTATTCTCCCTAAAGATGTTATCAAGCGACTGGAATAGGTATTGACTCTGTTTAATACTATCTCGACTATATCTTAACTGCCAAAGTATTTTTCATCAGCCAAAGTTGTATGATACTTGTTATCTACCTTTTTTTTTATTCACGTTTCCGATTTGATTTCAGAGTTTAAAATGAGACAGGTTTGAATAGCTACTGCAAGAGAAGAAATATAAAATAATAATGATTATGTGGGCTTGGGTGCTTATGTCTGGTATTTTGCTTGACTACCTGTTCTTACTTCGGTTCCCAGGCTTAAGCTGCTTCTGCGTAGAGATCATTTCCGAAATTATTGTATATCCAAAACTATACATGGATTCGTGAAGAATGGATTTTGAGAGTGTTTCATATTCTAATATTTACGTCAAGAATGATAGCAAAAATGGTATTGCTGTTATCAATCTATAAGAAGATGATTTGGTGATTAGAGGTAATAGAAGGAATGAATACAAGGTATTTAAAAGGATTTATTTCAAGCATTTAGCATAAAGGATCTTGGAGTATTTTCGTTGTCAGCTGGGTATCTAGTTGTTTTGAAATGGCTTTCTTGTTTTAGTGTAATATTGCTCAACTAGTTTTTATCTTAAGTTTATTTTTACGGTCTAATGCCATTTCTCATGTTTTTGTTTGCAGGAGTTAATGTTTTGTTTGCAGGAGTTAAGCGTGGCTGGAATTTGGCAACTTGGCCCATAGGCTCCAGTTTTCCCACTACGGCTCTGATACCAGATGTAAAGACCATCATTTAATTTAAACTACCATTCAATTTAAACTACCATTGATTTAGAGTAGAACATTAAATTCAAAATTCACTTAATCTAGCACATTCAATCCAATATTTCAATAAATAAAATTTACTAACAATTTACATACCTCACTCTGATGCTATCCATCGCTTGATGCTACCCACCGCTTGAACCTGACGCTGCTCCTTAGGACACCCCAAAACCAGCCACCCTACCGACTAGTATGCCTAGCCCTAGGACATCAATGGATTTCCTAGCCCTCCGAGCCCAAAACCTCCTCAGCCCCCCGGTGCACTGTAAATTCCACTGTAAACTCACTCTGTCCCAATCCTCCTAGTTCTCCCTCTCGTAGAAATGAATGCCCTCCATCCTCCTTCTCTCCCTTCCCTTATCCCTCCTTCACCGCCCTTATTCCATTAACTCCCCCCACCAAATACCTTATCCTTTTCTTAAATGCCTTATCCATTCATTCATTGCCTTATCCCTTATTTAAATGTTTCCCTTTTACGTATTGGTTACGTTATCCCCCTATGGGATACGTAACCCCCTTTAACATTATATTTTATTTTCCCCCCTTTTTTTAATACTTAATTAATCAATTAAGTAATTAATAAACAAATTAATCATTAACCATTAATTAAAGAGTTAATCATACTTAAACTAATCATAGTCACAATTAATTAATTAATAACAGATAATTAATTAAGGTTATTTAATAATTAGTTATAGTTTAGCTAATTTTTAGGATTATTTATTAAATTATTCATATCAATAATTAATGGTCGTTACAGGCAGTGGATAACTATGCCATCAAGTGTCATAATTAATTCTAGTGTCCATTAATTCTAGTAATTGTACTCTTATTAAACTTGTGAAAATGGAGGATGGAAGCTTTCATTTATAGAGTTTCTAAAGGAGGAAATGGAGTCCCATGTAAAATATTAGACCATGTATCACCTGGGTGCTTGAAATTACTCCAAATACATCTTTGTACTCTTCATTAGGTCAAGAAATTCGACTATTATGGGCCCAACTTGACCAAACTAGCTCTTGAAGTGATTATGCAATTCATTAGGATGTGTAATTTACTACATTTTGATGTAACAAGAGTTATGTGAGTATCAAAGGATTTATGACACAATTGTGCACCAGGTGACTTAAGATGCCACACAATTCTCCATTTGGTTGGCTTTAAAGTTTGACTTTGATCCTCCATGAATAATTTATCCTTTATCCATATTTTTTTGCTTTTGTATGGTGGTTAATGTTTCCATATGATTCCATATGTCTTGTCTTTCTTGTATCATCTAATTGCCTCAAGTGTAGTATGCTTCACCAATGTTAGGTTTGTTTGAATGAAGCAACATATATTCATTTTTTTCTTTTCCTCGAAAGGGTGGAAGGTGAGGAAACCCGTGAGTTTTTGTAGTTGTATGGATTGAAAAGAACCCTATTGGTCATCTAGTTTCTAGTTCTCTCCTTTGTTCTCCAATGGGTTATTAACAACACAATGAAATTACTCATCCTTTTTCCACTCAATGCATCTTGTATGCTTAGTTTCCCTAATGCAACCCTTCGATTAAATATAACATGGAAATAGTTTGGAGGTTACTTAACAAGTATAGCTACAAAAGATCTCAATAGTCATTATGAACACTCTATGTCAACTTGCCAACCACAAGTTAGTGTAGGTATGATTCACAACTTGTTTTTATTTCATCTTTTCTACTTGGTTTCTTTGCCACCATATGCTTGTTAGTTGAACTTTGATTGAATGCTTGGTTGATTACATTTAGCCATTTTTTTTGTTTTTTTTCCTTGTTGTTTCTCTTGGACCTTTAGATTGCTTGAGCATATTCTTGATTGCTCGTTCCTTTTTCTTGCTTAGTTTAATTTTGCTTACTTGTGTGCTTATCCTACACCCCTTCACTATCTATAGTATGTTTCTCTTGCCATGATATATCCTAACCTTTTGTGATACTTGTTACCTCCCAAACATGCACTTCAAATGTTAAAAAGTCCTTTGAGAAAGTACACTTCTAGGGGCACTTATGAAGGTTGCCCATTGTCACCTCAACAAATCTTCCACTCACTTTAGGCTGGTTTTTTTTCGGCACTAGGGGGGAAACCTTAGTAAAGAAATGTTTTTGATGTAATCGTTACAATAAAATGGATGGTGGAATTTGTCAAGACCAATGCCTATCCAATTTACCTATGGAGTTAGGGAAATTTAGAACAAGAGGGTTAGAATATGGCATATAAGACATAATTGAGCGCTCATCGACATTTGTATATTGCAACTATATGCAACTATAAGACGTAATTTATAACTATATTGCAACTATATGAAACTATATTGCAACAATTTTGTATGCAACTATATGCACCTATGCAACATGCAACTTATGCAACTTTATGGAACTTATGCAACTTTATGGAACTTTGTACCCTTTATGCAAATTTATGCAACTCGAGAGTGGGATGCTATCTGGGAATATTGTACCCTTGAAATCACTAAATCATGCATATACAATGTCAGATACTCATAAATCCTTTTGTGATGCATTGTCTATCAAAACATTATATTAGAGTAACCAAGTAACCTCCCATCAACCACCACATGTATTGCGATTGTATCATCATTACTAAGTGTTGGAAGTGCAACAAAGTAACTTATTTTAGGGGAATGGGAATTATTAGAACCAGGGTTCGAACCCAAGAAGTGAATGACTAAACCTTTGTCACTGGAAACTAAGTTCCAAATCTATACCAAATTGTTATCTCCACTCATGTTTAATACTCTTATTGTTAGGTCCCTTCTAAGGTTGCCCAAGAACATATTGAAAATTTATTTACGCCAAGTCAACTTATAGTATAGGCTTTCACTAAGATAGTTTGTTTTTATGTCTTACATCTAGATATTTTAGGGGAATGTGAATTATTAGAACTAGGGTTTGAACCCAAGAAGTGAATCACTAAACCTTCATCACTAGAAACTAAGTTCCAAATCTATACCAAATTGTTATCACCACTCATGTTTACTACTCTTATTTTTAGGTCCCTTCTAAGGTCTCCCAAGAACATCTTGAAAATTTATTTACGCCAAGTCAACTTATAGGATAGGCTTTCACTGAGCTAGTTTATTTTTATGTTTTACATATAGAGATTTTAGGGGAATGGGAATTATTAGAACCAAGGTTTGAACCCAAGTGTTGTGTGCAAGTAATCCTTTGGTTTAGTCCTCCTCAAGTACCTAAAGGTGAAAAAGGCATATCAAGAGTGTTAGGAAATTAAACACTTCCATGCTAAACCTATTCCCTTCTTGATCCTATTCCTTTCTTCCAAAATATCCTCATATTCATTGTCAACAACTCTAGCATGTTTATCCAATGACAAATCATTCAAAAATTCCATGTAAACTTCAATCTCAAATTTTGTTGAAGTGTCACCTCCATGACCCAACTTCAAAACACATTCTAGTTGTTGTTGTAAGTTTGTTTTTTGAAGAAAGATAGAAGTCAAAACATGAAGAGAAAATTAAGTAGTCTTGTTTCCAATGGAAAATTGATTTCAAATTTTTCTATCACCCATTCTAGAACATCCCAAAGTTCTTCCTATCCTTCCACCATGGACATTTGGGAATATGTATTCCCACACAAAATTTTGAAGAATCAACAGGTTCCTCAACATGGAAGGAGAGATACCCCTTATTGGATCTTTATTAATCAAAAGAGATTGCCTCTACAATCCCCTCTAGGATGAGGCAATTTGGTCCTCTAAGATCTCTTTGTTATTTCAGTTTGTTGGCATCCCTATTGATTGTCTCCCCTCTTATAGATACTCCTTGGATCCCACCGGTCACATTCTAGCTCCTTGAACAAGGTGATTAGAGAGGATATCGACAGACAATACATCTAGGTCAATTAAACACCCCCTAAGGGACTCGACCCTAAGATGGCCTTCTACTTCAAGCACTTCATACAACTGAAGGATGAACTTATAGTCAAACTTGCCTATACTCAAAGACATTGGATGCATATCCTTAGGATTTCTCTTGGCAAGTTTAGGGTCTTCTCTCACCAACTCCCAATTGGGTAAATCATCACATTCCTCGTTAGAGAGGATTTTTCAATTGCGTCAATTGAAAGATATTGAGTCGGATGCGAGAGAAACTCATCTTTAGATGTACCATTTATTATAATATTAGAGGGAGGTTCCATTGGCTCTACCATAAGTACTGGACTTGGGTCACTACCTCACTACTTTTCTCCTCTATCCATATCAAAGATGCATAGCTCTTCTTATATGGGAGGTGTTAATACACGAGACATGGCTCTTCTTATATGGGAGGTGTTAGAACACAAGACATGGATCCTATAAAGATTCCTGAGACAGATCTCGTTAGACATTTAATCATTAGTCCACATCATATCCACTAGTCCTTCCAAGTTCATTCATGTTGATGTTGCATTTCCATGTGGTGGAATTTAATTGGACCTTGTGTTTAATGAGCCAACCATGTTTAAGGATTCCCCAGACAGATCTTGTTAGACATTTAATCATTAGTCCACATCATATCCAACTATCATAGACTCGTACCTTTGTGGACTTGATGCATCATACCATGGAGAAACATGAGAGTGGATGTGGTTGTATTCCTCATGCAGGCAAAAATATGATGCAATATGCTTCTAGCAAGTGTCAAGTGTCTAACGAACTTAATCCATGGAACCCCAGGCCCACCAAGGAATCCAAACCTAAAATATTATGCATTAGGCTTAAGTCTAGGTACCATGTTTCTAAGAAGGTTCTTGCATTGGACATTTTGAAATGACAAATCTGCTCAATTCCTATGGATTTGATATAAATTTTTTATTTAGAACTGTGAATATGATGATGGACTACTAACTAAAAACACGTGCACATGCAACTGAAGGTACAACCAAACATGTACCTGTCAGATATTTCTTCGTCGAGTGAGGAAATATTAGGACAAATGGAGGCCGAAAATGCGACTGAATCTAGTAGATATGATAAGAAAACAAGGACCAGAGGTGAAAAAGTCAGAATAAAATTTTGTAAATGCATGAAATTTTTTCTTGTCGAAGGAGGATCATGCTCTTATGATGATGAGAGCATAGGAGACATAGATGTTCCACTCAAGTATAATCATCTGGTGAAGCAATGGGTGCCTAAGGAACTACCTCCTATAGATGTTGACTTCGTTGTCAACAATAGGACATATCGCATTGCGCCATCCTCCCTGCATGGCTTGGGGATATTTTCCATGGATGGAATAATTGTAAAATACAATACAGTGATTGAATTGATGGACTATGTCGGACCGTGTTACAATTATAACGATTGGAATGCGGCTGGTCCGGTACATGCGAAGTATGCAGAGATATGCACTCGCCGCAAATTTAATACAACTAATAAACAAAAATAAAAATAAGGGAGCGACTATCTATATTGATGGAAGGCCTAAAGCTTCTAGCAATATCACAGGGTTTGTAAACAACACATGACCCGGGACAACAAACAAACAACCAAATTTTATATTTGAGGGGCATGAAGAGAATCGAGTAGTCCTGTGCGCAATAAAAAAGATAGCTCCCGGGAAAGAGTTATTAGTGGATTACCATTTGAATCGAATAGACACATTGACTAATAGTGTGCAGGTTCTTATGCAACACCTCTTTAAGAAACCTCTACTTATTACATTATATTTTTTTATTATCTTTAACATTGTTGTAAATATTATCATTAACATTGTTTTTTTGTTATCATTAACAATTTTTTAAATATTTTGGGGTTCTAATTATATTATAATGTGGTAGGATGATCGTGGAAAATGGCCAGCCATAGAACATGTAATTAATTATCATTTTCCACTTTCATTTTACGTTGTTCTTATTATTTGCTTATATAATTTTATTAAAATAATATTGTTTTTGCTGAAATTATATGTAGTCAGCAGGCCATGTGGATCATGATTCCGCCAATGAGGAGGGATTTTATTCATGCGTTGATCCGATGCTCTCATTAAAAAAAAGATCATTAAAGCTAACAAAGAACTATTTATCTTGTTAGATCCTCCAGAACAAACTCCGGATGTCAAAGAAAGGATCAAGCTCCTTATGTCACAACTTAACACATATAAGGTAATAACCATAATTTTTTGTTTGTTTGTTTGTTTAATGCACTCATATGTTCAGTTATGATACTTTGTTATTTAAATTTTACATTATCTCATGAAAAAACATTTTCTTTTTTATAAAGGAATATTTGGAGCCTGTTCAGCCTGGGGTTGGTAGTAGTGGTGCTAAAGAGACGCTATAGAGTCCTGATGAAGGCGATCATACAACTACTAGAGCACTATTTACTTCTCCATCTTCCACACCTCATGAAGATAGGAGCCATGACACGCATCAACATGAATCCACACCTCAATCAGAGTCTAGTGATGTGGTTGAGATGGATGCATTTTTTGGAGCTAGACGTGTGACAAGCACGGGGACCCTTCCGTGCACATTTTTGGTCGATGATAATGGACTTCCATTAAAACAATCAAGACTCCCAGGTAGTTTTAATTCATATTTTAATCATTTACTGTTGTCCTCATACATAAATCGTCTAGATTATTAATTTTAAATTAATGATCATATCTTTTTGTGTGTAGAAAACGACCTTTTTTATAGGCACGTAGAGAGCAAGGCCTTGTCTATTTTTGGGGCAACCTTACACATGAGGTGGAATTGCCAGAATTCCAACCTCAAAAAGGAACTTATGGATTATCTTGAAGGCCTCTTTGGTGTAGACACGCTCAATACAAAAGTGATCACATCTGCAACGGGTGAATATTTAAAATATGCCCAGGATGTTTGTATATGAAGCTTGGCAAGAAATCCTAGGTATGAGTGTCCTCCCTCAATTCCAGAGAGAGAGTGGAAGGCAATCATTGATGATGAAAAAGAGAATATTTTGAGAAAATCAGGAGAACAAATAATTGGTACACCAAGGTAAATTACAATTTTTTGAATTCAATACTAGATTTATTTTTCTTTAGATTTAAATAAAAGTGTGGTTATATATAACATACTTGAAAATTTTGATGATAGGTTCCCTGACACTTCGAAGGAAACCAAAGAAAGGATTGCCAAACATGGCCAACACAAGTTAGGCCCGGGCGACTACTTGAGGTTATAGTCATGAATCATAAGTACTCAAACATCTTAAGAATATTATTTGTATCACCTTACAACTTTAAGGCAATTACAACCAAAAAAATTAAAAAACCATACCCTTATGCAATGCAGGGTGAGGACTTCGAAAATGGAACCACAAAGGAAGACCTCCAACTTGGTTACAGGTATGGTTATAAAACTATGGTTGATTGTAGGAAAAGCATGGGGCAGACCCCAAGATCCAATTTGCTAGATAAGGTAAATAAAAACTAGTCCACATTAACCTTTTGTTATTTATAAAATACGTAAATGTTTAATATCGTCCATAATTTAATGTCTTACTTTGTTTTAATCAGGGGAGCAACACTATCAACCCTACCATTAGTACTGAACAACAGAGCATTGATAGTGAAACACAAATAGAAGATCATGGTGCTCCCCAGCATCCCCATCCCAGTGAGGTGCAACCCCAAGATGTTCCTGTGAATGAGGCCCATGACGGTAAAATGTCTATATATTATTCATATACTTAATAATTTTGTACTTATAAATTTTGACGTTTCAATGACAGAGAATGTCATAGATGATCATCCTCAACCTGAAGATCAGGTGAACAGGCTGACAACCATTCCAATGGTGCCGACTAGAGGACCAGGTAAATAATTACATTGCAGAGTTTTTTTTCAATAATAATGAACTACTTCAACCCTATTTAAAAATTGGCCATATAAATTCAATATTTTTTTATATTTTTAGGTGATGGCCCCTCACAACAGCATCCACGCCATGGGTAAGAGACCATATGTACTCGACGTGAAAGGACTGAAACAACATCATCTGCTGAAGAGCACCTAGTAAACAAAGACATGGACATTGATGATTTGCTTAAGAATTGGAAAGCAAAAAAGAAGACTAAAATAAATTCATGATGTCATGTAATAATTTTATAAGACAGTTAGATGTACATTATATAACTGATAATATACACAAGGCTATTTCTATGGCTTGTATATATCTGTGAATGTAATTTTGTTATACACTTAATGATAATTTCAGCTTTTGTTAATGATGCAACTTCCAAAATCTTGTGACATGATATATGCAACTTTGAAAGTCTTGTGACATGTTTCATTGTGTCTCACGTGACAAAGAGCATTACCATTATTTTCATTGTGTCTTTTCATTGTGTCATGGACATGGTGTTTTATGTTTAATAAGAGATCTTAGTGACTGCCAGTCCACTTTAGAGTCCCAAAATAAATTTTAGAACCTATCTCTGATCTAAAGGTGAAGATGGCAATAACATACAAGACATTTTCATTCTATGCATCCATTTAGCATAGTTTGAAAATATGTAAACCTTTGATAACAAAGTTCTTAAAATTTATGTAATGAAGAAAGCATCCCTTTTTTACAATGTGAAATCCAGAACAAAGAGGTATATGAAGGCATTTCTGCATAGGAGGGTAATAACCTTATTGTAATTGTGTAGGAAGAAAAATGTCCCACTGTCTGTTCTATGGAAAATATTGCACTGACATATTATGATGGTAGTAAGGAAGAATTTGGAGGGGGAGTGGTCCATAGGAATTCCAGTTTTTTGTATTCCTATTTATAGGTGGGTGTAGAATTCCTGCAGAAACCCTGATAGATCTAGAATTCTAGTTAAATTGAACACAAACAATTTGCTGATATTCAAGAGATGAGAGAAAGTTTTTGCTCCATAAATAAGAGAATTATATTAATAAAAAATGAATATACATGAGCAACCATCCTCAAAAAAGAAGAGAGGAGGTGAATATATAGAATTTCCAACATAGAAATTCTAGTCAAAAAAAGCTAGAAATAGCTAAAATAGGTGTCATAAGCTAAGGGAGACCACATAGTTCGAACTAGACCACTAAAGATACATGTCACACACTCATTAATGTCCACAAGAGTCAAGTGATGCACATTATCTCACTTAAGCTCACTTAACTGACAAGAGAAGTAGTTCCAACTCACTTAATTGACCCGAAATAGTAGTTACTAATAATAGTAATGACAAAAATCATTAATTAAGGAATAAATATCTC
>JASDQU010437994.1:3554-18896 GCA_032191745.1 Picea mariana | reverse complement strand
TATTTTCAAGTATTCAAAGAATTTATATTTAAAGTGAAAAAAACATTATTGGTATTTTTTTTTTATTTGAAAGTGATTTTTTTATTATAATTTATTAGTCAAGCAATGGTGAGGATAATGATTATTGGATGTTATCCGCGAATGTAGTTGTTACACCTCAAAATTAAACACTTCGATAGTGTCGCAAGTGTCGTCATTACGGGTGTTGTAAGTGTCACATCTTGTCCGCACATGTCACATCTTCACTATAAGTGTTGTAAGTGTCAAAAAAATCATACTGCCATCTTGCATATGTCATGCCTCTAACGACATCATGAAGACACTTAAGACACCTCAAAGTTTAGTTTGGAAGAAGAGAAATCACTTGACAGGAAGTAAAAGCCTTTTGACATTGAGAAAACCACCAAAAAAAAATGGATTTTGGAGAGGAGCGCTCCCCTACCCACTATTAGGGAGTGCTGGTGCTCCCTAAGCCTCTTTGGGGGAGTGCTTGAGCACCCTGTGCACCCTTATGGGGGAGTGCTACCCTCTTTTTAGCAAATTTTGGGTTTGTTGAGGCAAATAAGGGAAGAATCCCTCAATTCTTGAAGATAGTTGGATTCGAATAGATGGTCAAGGCATGATCTTAGGGGAGATCCTCAACTGAAGGAGAGGAATCCTCAACTTATCCCAAAGATATCTCAAGTGGTTGGACCTCTCCAAGGTTATATAAGGAGGCCTTCTCATGGTGAAAGGAACAATGGAGATTAATAATTACATCAAACTTATGATCTCATGAGTGATATGTCATCAAAGCAAATAGTGGAGATTATTTGAGAAAAGGGCTTGGACAAGGAGAACCGGAATAAGTTGTTGCACCTTCATTCAAAGGATTGTAAGTACTTTTACTTGTTCTCATTAATAAACAATGCTTGGCCTGTTCCTTTCAAACTTGTTCTTGTTCCATATGATTTTGTCTATAGTAGATGGATCTATGATTGAGCTAATCTTAGTAGAGTAGGAAGTCCATTGTATCTTTGTTTGTTTTGCAGGACCTATCAGGGAGCCCAAGATTGAAGCTCATCCAGGACTTTGCAAGGAAAAACATCGCTAATAAGGTACATATCTTTTTCCTTATCTTTCATTCATGATCTTGATTAGATCTAAAAGGAAGTCGGTGTCCATGTTAAGAACTTTTCTGTCTTGGCCTTAGTAGTCTAGAGGCAAAGAGGGAATCCACTTATCTGTAGGGGGATTCACCTTTAACAGAAATTGGTGACTCCACTGGGGAGGAAGCTCTGTTTTTGTTTCCATTCCCAGTTCTTGTTTTGGCCCTTTTCACACTAATTTGATCTTCTCCACATTGTCTTTTTTATTCTTAGATTTGTTTGATTGCCTCATTATGTCATCAGGATCACCCTGGCTGATTGAATTTCCTTGACTTTATGAGTTTTTGGGTTTTTTTTTCTAAGTTTTTGGAGCAAAGCGGTCCCCTCCTATTGCTATCAGAGCGCTAGAACTCCTCTGTAGCCTTACAAAGAGTGTTGGAACGCTCTGGTGCCCCTTACACCAGAGCGCTACCCCAGTTTTGTGAGAAATTCTCCAGAATTTTCATCTTCTGAAGTTATTTCTTGGTTTTGGCTTTTTCTCAGGGTCCCATACTCTCAGTCCATCTTGATATTGTCTTTCAAACACCCTTATTTCTAAGGATTTATCCTCTTTTGTTTGGATTTTTTGACATTTTTCCTTACTTTGCAATGACTCTTTGTCCTTCACAGTTTGGAGTCAATTTGTCATTTTCTTCTTGTTTCTCTAAATGAGTGAAAAGTTTGTAAGGGGTTTCAAAGGTCTTTTGTACTTTTCTTTCTGATCTTTAAGTCATATTGTCAAAATGCTTTCTCCTTCCTTTTGATTTTTTGTCTTTTTGTTTCTTGTTTGATCACAACAAGGGTGTCTTTTGGTTTATGTGAAGTTTTCTTCTAGATTGCTTAAATCTCACAACTCTTGAAGTTTGATTAGCATAAGAAGATTTACATCTACTAGTTATCAGTCACATACAAACATTTTAGCATTGCATTGGATTCCTTATTGAGGACTATTGCATGAGGTCATTGCATCTTAGTGTTTGACAGTGAAAAGAGAATCCCTCTCCTTCCCTTAATTAGACATTCATTGAAAGAAAAGATTGCTTATCATTTCTTATGCATGTTTTGGGAACTGAGTCATAATATCATCATTCTTCACTCTCATACAACTTTGATTAAACAACAACCCCTAAAATTAACGTTTAACTAAAATTTATCAGAATTTTTACATCTTTGTTATCAAACCTACATTAGTTTAAGGTGTAGGGATTTGGAATAGGTTGAAAGGATAAATTTCCAAATCTATCAAACAAACTTAGCATCTTGTGATAGGGAGATAAAATCCAATTGTTGTATAGGATTTTTGGGATCCCCCTCTCACATAGGGGTTATGCACGAGGTCGCATTTGGGTGAGTTACAGAGATTATCCCTCCGTGGTTCAACTGTTTGTAGTGGTCGAATGGTATATTGGGGGTCACTTGAGGGTATACCCATGATTATGTGTGGGAGCCTCTCAAGTTGATTTTAGACTTGTTATCCTTCCCGTACGTTCGGATTAGACTGTCGAATGTACCCGCCCAGGGGTTGTTTTCAAGTTGGTGACTTTAGTAGCCATAATATTTAGGGTCTCACACAAGGTGAAGGTGAAGGGAAGTGTCACTATACTTGGAACAAACATTGGTCAAACTCACTCGGGCTCCTTGGAGGGTAAATCAAAAATTACTGTGTGGAAGCTTGCACCAAGGCGTAAGTTCGTTAAGCAGGTCTCCAATGTAACTAATCCACCCACTCTTCCCCTACCTCTTCCTATATTGATCTCACAAAGTTGGATTTCATCACCAACTAGTGGTTTCATTGTGGGAAGTTTTTGTTTGATTGTTTGCTTCTCAGATTCATAGCGTGTATTGGTTGTGTTACTTAGTGGACCTTAGGTCGAGTCAGTGTTAATGGCATCAAATCCTAAGAGTACTAATGGAGGAAACCCTTCTCCTGGGGAACCTTATACCCTTCCTTCTTTTGGAAACTTTGGTCCTCCGTGCATTGCCACACTGAGTCTTGTAGGAATCACCATCGGATTACCGGTTTGGTTGTTCCCCACTCCGGTGATCTCGGATCCTCCCAATGTTTCAACTGCACCTAATACTTTAGTTGTCAGTACACCAACCACACATCAACCTCATGTCGACTTTTCTCCTTCTTCACCCATTAAGTTTCCTTCCCTTTCTCTTTCTTCACCTAGTGAAAGCTCTAAAGCAAGTAGCCAGGTTGATCAGAAGAAGAAGAAACATAGAGAGAAGAATAAGAAGAGATTGAAAAAGACCAAGGCTCCAACAACATCAGATGTTGGATCCAAGCAACCAATTACTATTAATAGTACTGGGAGTGTTGATGAGGTCAACAAGATTAAAATGAAGAATGTGAAACCCAAATTCCTTTGCAGTCTTTGTAAGGATGACCACTTTCTGAGGTATTTCCCTTGTATTACCAAGGTCTTAGAAATTTGGTGCTCCATGTTATCATCCTCTGTTGGTCATGCCGATGATACCTCATCAACTATTGATGTTAAGGTTGGTAAGAATAAGACAAATACCAAATTCCCTTGTATGTTATGCAAAGGTGATCATTATTCTCACCTTTTTCCTCGAATGGACGAGGCTTATTCTTGTTTGGAAAAACTTCAACTTCCAAAAGGTTATCATAATATTTCCCCCGATCCATCATTAGTTGATGGACTGGTCAATCCAGTTCCATCCACGGTCAGTTTGGTTGATTAGGTGGTCAATCTAGTTTCCTCCTCAATTGAACCATAAACCCAAGTAGTTGTTCCAGTTCTGTCATCGATCATCCATACTCTTCATCAAAAGAGCATAACCCAAGTAGTCAATCCGTTTTCATCCTCATTTGACCCCATTCTCCCTTTAGAGAGTGACACCAAAGAGGTTGACCCATTTCCACCGGTCGACCCCATTCTCCCCTTGGAGAATGAAACCCAAGTGGTCGATCTAGTTCTATCGTCAGTCGATCCCACTTCACCTTTGACAAGTGCCAAAGTGGTTGATCCAATCCCTTCCTCGGTCAGTCCCACCCTTCCTCTAAAGAGTGCCTATGTAGTTGATCCGATCCCATCATCGGTCAATCCCACTCTTCCTCTGAAGAGTTCCTATGTGGTCTATCTGATCCCATCATCGGTTGATCCTACTCTCCCTCTAGAGAGTAAGCCTGATATTGCCCATGTTTTTCTCGTTGATATAGAATCTGTCATGCTGGGGGGCATTCCTCATTCTCCTGCAAAAATCCCTCCAAGAAATGAGGCCATCCTTTTCGATTGGGATGCACTAACTAGACCTCATCTTCCCTCTCACATTCCTTTCCAGATTACAGTACAGGTTTGTGGTCAGGACGTTCCTCAAACGCTGATATATGAAGGTGTGTCCGTTAGTATTTTGTCCTCTGTTTCTTGGCATGCTTTGGGTTGTCCTCAACTTGCGCTAGTTACATAGAATCTATTAGATTTTAATAGAAGAACTAGTCAACCTTTAGGAACCTTTCCTCAATTTCCTGTAACTTTGGGAGGGAAAACTGTCTTTATTGATGTCATGGTACTCTGAGACCCCCTGGATTTCTCTTTACTCCTTGGGAGGGATTATGTCTATGCCATGAGAGTTATTGTATCCACTCTTTTTCATGTGATATCTTTCCCTCATGATGAAATAATGGTGACTATTGATCAACTTTCGTTCATTGGTCCTAACATGATTACCTCCCTAAACAGTTTTTACATGCAAACAATGTTGTCCCCGCTGCATGTCAATTATGTGGTGTTATCTCCCATGACTTCAACTTCAGAAGATTTGGATCCAGTAGTTGACATGGTGATCTCTTCGGTAGGGCTATTGGAGCGTGATCTCCTTACCCCTGTCACGACCTTCAACATGTGTTCCTTCCAGAGTGATTTTCTTCCATCCAGTGAAGATCTCTTGGAAGCCATGACCAATTTTTGTCCCCTGACATGGTGTCCTTCCAGTGCGTTATTCTCTTGGAAGCCATGATCAAGAAGATTCCATGATCATAGTTTCTCTTCTCTGTCATAAGCTCATTAAAAAATGAAACAGAGGTCACGAGCATAGTTTCTTTTCTCTGTAGCAGGCTTGTTAAAAAATGAAATACAGGTCATGAGCATAGTTTCTCTTCTCTGTGGCAAGCTCGTTAACAACTGAAACATAAGATTTGAGCATAATTTTCCTCTCTATAGAAATCTCATTAAAAAATGAAACAACAATCTGGGGATTGCACCCGGACCCCTGAGCATAGTTATTTTCCTGTGTCAAGATCGTTAAAATATGAAACAATCACCTCTTTTAAACCTTCATTTCATCCACCCTTATCCTTTTTCTCCATCTAGTAGAGAAATTGGTGACAACCTCAAAGTTGGTGAATGAATTGAAGCTTGGAGGGCATGTCTCCAACCTTTGATGATCATTCTAGAGTTAATTCCCCAACTTTCAAGCTAGGGTCATACCGAGCTTAGTCTTTGTTCTTTCTCATGCTCGTAAATACATGAGAATGCAACCGGGTAAACTTTTATTTCTTTTTCAAACCCGCATGGTTAAACGAAAAAGGAACCCCTTGGAGTCGTCTTTGAGATCTTTTTAGACTCTCTAAACATGAAAATATTGTTGAGTGATCTTGCTTCCTTTCCCACTCATTAAAAGGTTTGAAAGGGTGTCTTTCGAGTGATAATTTATCTCTTTTTTAGCCTCACAAGACTAACATTACGAAAAAGGAAAACATTGGAGTCATCTTTAAGTTGTTTTCAGACTCTCTAAATATGAAAAACCACTGAGTTTACCCTCTCTAGACTCGTTAAACAATCATACATTGAAGGGCTCATATGAGACCGAACCCTTACTTCTTCTAGTTCGCTAAAAAAAGGAAGAGGGACTTACCGAAGGTGAGTCATATCGAGCATGTGTTACCCTCCTCGAGATCATTAAATTAAAAAGAGGTACTTGTCTATCTGGATGGGGGAAAAATTGAAAGAAGCAAGCCAAGCAGTTTTTTGAGAACATTACCAGTAACCCTTATAGTCGCCCTTGAACATGACACTTTGTCTTTGCATGCATTTTAATCCACTGAACCTCTGCACTGAGGCAATCCTCTGAGTTTCTTTTACTCCTTTGGGACGCCCGACGAAAGTCACCGTATACATTGCATTATCGTGTTTTGGTCCATGTCAAGTTTTTGTTGTTGTGCGTTAGTGTTCAAGGGAAGTATTTGCTGCAAGAGTGAGCCATCGCAAATATCCTGTTTCAATACCTGTGTCACTCCATGTTCATTTGATCTACCAACTACATCTCTGTGTCAATTTTGTGTCATTGATGGGGGATACATCAATTCCCTCCTTCGACAAGTCTATTCCTGTTGACTTCAACACATTATCCAGGGACTCAGACTTAGAAACTAGTTAGTACCTTGGGACCTGCATGCCTTAATGGCAAGCCTCCTCATTTTCGACAATGGTTTTACATCATTGACCTCTGATCAAATGATTCCACAAATGTTCAACTTCATCTCACACTAGTACATATTGTAAAAATTTTGACGTTTTATTTGCAGCGTTATGGACAAAATTTCCATATTGTCGCAAAATAGAGGAAATTAAAAAAAAAAAATCATATTGCCCGATTACGTCGGTCTTGCCATGTTAATGTCTCTCTTGCCACATTGACGTCTCTCTTTCCACGTTAACATCTCTCTTGCCACGTTTTTGACATAGACGTCGTTCTTTTCATTCATTTCCACTTTCACCAAGCTTCATGAGGTGTATGATCATGATTTTGTTGTTTTCTCGTGTTTTGATGGTTGCCTAGGGTAGATTTTGTGATTTCCTAACTATTTTCAAAAGACTTGTTGTTAATGTGGTATCTTTCAAAACTCCAGTCACTGTTGATTTTTCTATATGAGACAATATGAGATGATATATGATATATTATTACAATTATGAGTGTTCCATATATAAATAACATATGATGATCATCCATGAAAAGATGCATTCCTTGTATAATAAATAACTAGTTATTTATTATATATATTTATACTAAAAAAAATTTCACTTTTTACTTTTCATATTATGAATACCGAACATAGTTACGATTTCAACACTCCCTCTTAACTAGGGAGGTATTCATAACTTCTACAACATCTGGGATATTTTCTTCCCGATGTTGTCCAAACCTCAACATTCCCTCTCAATGAGGGAGACATTCTTCATCATGCCATTCTTGTCTCAGAAGTATACAAACTTCACCTTAGACTCATGACATCTGTATGTCAATTTTGGGATATGTCTCTCTCCCACCCAAACCAAGGGGAAACTCCCTCTGAGCCAAATTTCAAATCACCATGACTAGGACAAAGACCACACCAGGGTCATTCACCCCAGGTACACTCTTGTGAGTGAATGTTAGCTTGGTGCTAATTGACACATGGAAATCACCTTAAGCACCTCAAGTCCATATTATTCATTTTCATGATCAAGGAAGGACTACGCTCAGGTCCATTTACCATAAGTACACCTTTGTGATAAATGTATTCTATCTCCCTTGGTATGCAGCACAATCTAGGAGAAGGTTCACCCGATGCTTACTCAGGACATTCACCATAGGTACACCCCGGTGGGTGAATGTTTGTCCGATGTTTCCAACTAAAATATACAATCTAGAGACATATAGTCTCTGCCATAGTCTCACGATTATGCATGTGTCCCGTAGATGTCACAGACTCAACTGATTGTCCCTGGGCTACAAGGACCATTATTCTTAATCTGGTCACTATCTGTAACACAAGAAGAATGTTTATCTTCTATCTCCCCTGCAAATTCACATCTCCATCCAAGACATATATCAATCCATATCCAATTGTACCACATAGGTACCTCGACACATGTTTTGCAACAACCCAGTGCAATTTCCTTGGTTCACTCATGAACTGACTCAAGGTGCTCACAAAAAAAACATATATTTGGCTTGGTGTTCATCAGGTACATCAGGGACCCAACTATTTGTTTGTACATCATAGGGTCCACCAAATTTGAGTCTGAAGCTGCTTCATTCATCTTCTTCAAATTTGATATCATGGGTGTGGCCATGGAATTGTAGTCCATCATGCCATATCTCTACAAGATCATAACTATGTAGTTCTTCTGACAGAGGAATTTATTGCCTAGCCTCTACCACATCTCCAATCCCTTAGAGAATACTCAATCTCCAATCCCCAGGTTAATTATAAAGCTTGATTTCCATCTAGATCAAGGAGGATCCCTGGTGAAATTGCTACTCCAAGGAGATCAGATCAGTAATATTAATGGGACATTTCCCTAGTTTTTTCTCTCTACAGATCAATGTATCAATTGCTAGGCTCAACACTCGCTAATTGTTTTTTTCATTGTAGAGAAATGCCATTTTGGACTTGCATGATCTGGTCAAACAAGAAAAGAAGGCCATAAATGAACTTTCTCCCAATGCACAACACAAAAATATCCAGAGAAAAGGGGGGTTGATGGAAATGAGAGTCAAATAAAGATATCATCCTTTGCACGAATTTGCACAACACCTAGTTGTTGCAACAATGTAGGGTAGAAACTATGGGCTAATGGCCCTTGTAATTGTGTTCAATAGACCCATGCGTGAGTGTATGATTGTGGATGTGATTGTATATTAAGATAGGAATGTATCATTTTTTCTTTGTTTCTCTGTTAATTCACTAGGGCTAAACTTTAACCTTCTACAAATGTTGTGTAGGGCATGGGAGAGGTTGTCTTCCCCATTTTCACTATACTCATGGTTAGCATAAGAGAAATGAGCAATAAATTACCACGAGTGACACCAAAGACAAATTCATGCCCCTTCTGATCAACCAATAGGTACTGACTATAACAAGTTGGTTAGTGCCCTTCCGATCCATATCTTCTATAAAAAAATTCATATCCCTACTTGTCTGTTCACCTCAATTATCTACCCAGACCAGGGGGGTGGGAAGGATGCATTGATTTAAATCGTGCAAGTCAACTTTTGTTATCATGTCATATTTGAAATATCAATTGTGTTGGACATTACACGCTAACAAGTTAAAAATTACTCTGGAAAACTAAAAAATTATAGTCATGTTTGCTTATCAATTGGATTGCCTTATGATCGTAAATGATCTATTTCTATGTCACTAGAAATGAGAAGAAGGAAACCAAATAGAAACCGACAATGAAAATGAAAACAAAGGCCAGATGGTTTTGGATTACGATGCCCCCCACACTCTACATACATATGTGCAAAATAGATAATCAAGTGAATCCAAATCTACTCAAGAATCAAATCCACAATATGTTATGTATTAATGTTAGAAATTAATGTTAGACTACATTAAATAGATGAATGTTGAGACCTAATATCTATGACATTTTGTGGTATATAGTGTCATCTTTGTAGTTTGAAAGGAATTATTATTGAATTTTACCATACATGGGCATCGCAAACTACCATATATTTTTCCTGAAATTTATTTATTTTTTATTATGTAAATTTTTTGATTCAACTCCCTCATTTTTCCCCTGTCTGAATCAACTCTTACTCTTTTGGCTTGTTGGGTGTATCTCCATGTCAAATCTGCTGACTTTGATATTTCTCTTAGTAAGATGAGCTTTAGAGATGATCAATCCTGGCTCTGTTCATACATCTTCTGATGGACTTGAAATGTCTGCAAGATCTTGTGCCAAAGTGATGCGATTTGAAGATAATACAATATGCAGCCACTAATTAGACCTGCTTATCTAGGACTCTTTTGTGTTCTTTGTAGCAATTGACTGCCAATTTTTGAACTCTTTTTGATTTCCCTTACCGAGTTTGCAATGATTGTTTAAACTTATTGTCATTTTGACACATTGAAGTCAGCCAACTATTTTAGGAGGATGATTCTAGCTAGACAGGTTTTGAATGATCTACAACCCAAGATTGAGCCCGAATTGACAGGTTTGGCCAAATGTACAACATGAGATGGAATCCATGTTGACAATATCATTTGACCTACAGCTTTCCTCAAATTATCTATACAATTTTATGCATTTTAAAACCCAATTTGAAACAATGTCAAACTTGGCCACCAACTTAAACTCTAGGGTTCTATGCCCGCCGAGGTTTGAACCCAGGACATGATCATGGTGACACTCCATCTCAACCACTATATCACTGGCTACAACCTGATGGACACTGTGGCTATACTTGTGTCTGCTTTTATGAAAATTAGCTGGGTTCTTTAAAGAACTCTTAATGAAAAGTATATATTATTCTCGTCCTTCCTCCACAAGTTATCATAGATTTAAAGCTTCATGTTCTCCTTTTTGTGCCATTTTCATCTTATTTGAGTAAATTCACTTCATTTAATGCACCGTGGAAAACGTTACTTTTGCAAGGCAAGCATTTATGAACAATGTTGGATGAAGACCCAACAGTGATGGAACGGAGAGCAGGCTTGGCAAAGAGGCTAGAACTATACAAGAGTGCACAAGAAGATATAGATGTTGTCGCTTTCTAAGTTTGGATACTTTAAGGTTATTCATCAGGCACGTAAAGACCCATTTTGATCTATCGACCAAGGACAATTGCACAATTACGGAACACGACATTGAGTTGTATTAGATGATTATTTGTATATCTGTTTTAATACTATTATATGCTTTTGCAGCTTAGTATGTTTTGAAATTGTTGTCTGTGTTAGGGGTGCATTCAGTGTTTGTATTCTAAATTTTAATATCTATTACAAGTATGTGCCAACTGCTATAAGTTATTTAGCAGAGTGATCACTTCTCAAATTAAAGATTACATTACATATGGTTACTTGTCTTGAAAGCTTTGGCTACAGTATTTGAAAACTTGATAGCATGTAAATGCATTTGGAATAGAATATGTTGAGTAAAATAATGTTTCTTCTATTGGCTCAATCAACAGAACTCTTCAGTGGCACCCATGCTTTCAATATGACGGTTAACATTAATAAGTTATAAAAAAAAGTACTAGAGGACATGCCTAGAAATCCACAAAATTCATGATTTCAACAAGAGTAGCAAGGTGCTCTACAACCCTCTATGACATTGATGTTGTCACGTACATACATACATGCATATGTGACAACATCTAAAAAAACTTAAACCAACATATATCAATATTAACCCTAGATCTATCAAGCACCAAAAGGGATCAAATTTCTTGAAGCGTAAGTTTTTTTATCATTTATGACATGGAATTAAATGATAAAAAAATTTACACCCCAAGAAATTTGATCTCTCTCGGTGCTTAGTAGATCCGGTTTTAAGATGGATCTATACTAGTTTAAGAGCACAACAGTCATAGCAAACACATTATCAACGATTGTTGCCTATGTTAAAGGGTTATTGGTGATTTTTCCCCAACTCCTATGCCCGGGCATCATGTTCCAAAACTTATTGATATGCCTAATATTCCTAATTGTTAAGGTACTTCCGACATTCTAGACAATACTTGAAGAATTGGTAAAATATGCCTTGGATTTCTGTTTATGCCACAAGGATATGATTAAGTATTTGAATCTGCTTTTTGTTTTTTGTGGCTATTTAGAACTTCAGAAATTCTGAATTTGTGCTTTGTATATAGAAGAAAAAAGAGTAGAGATACCATGATAATCTTTTTTTGCTTTTGTTATTTATATACTGAATTCCCAAGGGAGGATATGCATATGTTCAACAAAATGGAGGGTCTGGTTCAACGTTTGTTTCCTATTACTAACTGCAATCAGTAATTGAGAAAGCAGCCCCACTATTTTAAAGGAATAATTGGCATCTATTATACTGTCTTATCCAATTGGGTAGACTGTTAAGAAGAATATGGACCTATACCTATACCTACCTTTGACAAAATTATCGACCTATATACATACCATAACTATTAACATCATAAAACCAAAACAGAACAATACTAAAAAAATTGAGCATTTCCTAAAACTTCCATGGAACAAAGCATAGAACCAACATCTATGTGGCCCACTCCAGTGCTTATTGTTGTGTGGCTACTGGGTATGTTGAGTTTCCTCATCTTTGACCTCTTTTCCTAGATGAATATTGGGGACCTTCATTTGATGGCTTCTTCAACCATGGTGTTCAGAGTTTACCTCCTTCCTGGGATAAAACTTCAGGTCTGTGAAGTTCTTGGACCAATATCTTATATTAAAAGGATATGGGATATATATCTCTACTCCTTTATGACTAGAGATGGTTCACCTAGGGTTTCTGTTTTCCTTGGCCTTCTAAAGTTCCTCCTTTTTTCTAGCGTCTTCTATTATAACTTGCTAGTGTCTGTTGTTATAACCAGAAATGAAAAGGAAGATGACTTCTGCACATAGAAGGGTTTTTGCTATCATTCAAGATCCATGACTCCTCGTATCTTGAGGAATGATCTGTGCAAGTTTGAGAAGTTGGACATGTTGCATAAGAAAACCTTAACTACCAACTCCAAGCTAGGAATCACTCCCAACCATCAACAAGTCCTTGGTATTTCTCCAAGCTTGTCTCACACAAGATCTTCACACTAGTGCTCATGTCTTTAGGTTTACAAACCCTACTTAAATTACGTCACACAAGTACATGGCTACAATACAAGTTTAGCACTAGCCTCCAAGGCTACATGTCTATCCCAGAGTAGTACTCAAACCCTAGGTCTTCAATTCTTACATCAACACAAGCACCAAGACCTCCACGGAACATCAAGAGCATGATAAACAAGTCTTCATCCAAGCAGAAGACTCATGAATCTATGCTCTCCTCGATCTTGCCTTAGCTTCCATGCATCTCACAAGAACAACAATGTAATATCATCGAAGGTGTTAGTTCTCTTCTTCATGTCTTCAATAGTGTTTGAACCTTGTTTAGGGCATTGTACAAGGATTTGCACTATGAGGATCGTAAGACAAGACCCCCTTTACCATTGGAAGTTAGTCCTCCTCCTCAACCAACCTTGTCTAAGACCAATGATATAGATTTAAATATTGATATTGCTAGTATCTTAGCAAAGGTTAATGTACCTGTCCCTCTTAGTATTGATATTGTATTTTTTTTTTAAATACCTACAACATAGTCTCTATTGCGACATCTTGGAGTGTCGCTCCCATAGCAACCACGTCGGAGATGATACCTCTTAACGTCGGTCTTGCCACGTTCAAGACATCTCTCTTGCCACCTCCAAGACGTCGGTCTTGCCACACTCAAGACGTCTCTCTTTCCATGTTTATGACATCTCTCTTGCCACATTCAAGACATCGGTCTTGCCACATTCAATACGTCTCTCTTGCCATGTTTAAGACGTCTCTCTTTCCACATTCAAGACGTCAGTCTTGCCACATTTCAGACGTCTCTCTTGCCACGTTCCAGATGTCTCTCTTGCCACGTTCAAGATGTCGGTCTTGCCATGTTTTAGACGTCTCTCTTGCCATGTTCCAGACATCTCTCTTGCCACGTTCAAGACATCGGTCTTGCCACCTCCAAGACGTCACAATAAAGATGAAATCTATGTTGTCGGAAAAGAGACGTCATGTGCAATGATGTTTGAGGGGGTCTGTTGTTTGTCATTCTCCTGACAATATAAAGTGGAAATTGTGACGAATGTACTGTCAGAATTTGACCCAAATGTACTAGTGTCATCTATTCACATTCGTCGGAATGTACTAGAGTACCTTGGGAATCATTGACATCAATGGTGATTTCCCTTGCTCTTGTTAACGGTTTACATCATTGATCGATAATTAAGTGGTTTCTGCGATGTTCGACATCAAGACATTTATTCACGTGGTTAGATTCGTACTACAATTGGATCAGTAAGAAGACCCTGGGTTGAGTTATCACTCTTATATGTACTTTTCCCAGGTTGCGAAGGAGTTCTTTTAAACTATGACACATATACTATTACATAGATCCACTTTGTATTGGTCGTGGCTATGTCTTGTCATTTCGTAGATCCACTGTGTATTCTTCGTGGCTACGATCAGTTTAGTTCATTGGAGTATAGATCCACATTGTATCTGCAGTGGCTATACCATTTTGTCAATATAATTATGGATCCATAGTGTATTTTATGGCGAACATACCTAAAAGGTCTTTATCACTCAAGCATAGGTATGCCTGCCTTGGGTTTGAAACATGTCATAATATTTGTTTGATGGTTGTGTGCATCTTTTTTCAGTTTCTCTGCATCCATACCCTTGCTCGAAAAAGTCTACAAATTACTTCAGTCATCATCATCTTCTAACTTCATACTTTGGGGGGAAATTTGTTACACCTCAAAATTACTCACTTCGATAGTGTCACAAGTGTCATCATTACAAGTGTTGTAAGTGATGCATCTTGTCTACACGTGTCACATCTTGACTATAAGTGTTGTAAGTGTCAAAAAAATCATATTTCCATCTTGCATGTCGTGCCTCTAATGACACCATGAAGACACTTAAGACAACTCAAAGGTTAGTTTGGAAGAAGAGAAATCACTTGACAGGAAGTAAAAGCCTTTTGACATTGAGAAAACCAAAAAAAAAATGGATTTTGGAGAGGAGCGCTCCCCTACCCACTGTGAGGGAGTGCTGGTGCTCCCTGATCCTCTTTGGGGGAGTGCTTGAGTTCCCTGTGCACCCTTATGGGGCAGCGCTACCCTCTTTTTACCAAATTCTGGGTTTGTTGAGGCAAATAAGGGAAGAATCCCTCAATTCCTGAAGGTAGTTGGATTCAAATAGATGGTCAAGCCATGATATTAGGTGAGATCCTTGATTGAGGGAGAGGAATCCTCAACTTATCCCAAATATCTCTCAAGTGGTTGGACCTCTCCAAGGTTATATAAGGAGGCCTTCTCATGGTGAAAGGGACAATGAAGATTGATAATTACATCAAACTTATGATCTCATGAGTGATATGTCATAAAAGCAAACGATGGAGATTATTTGAGCAAAGGGGTTGGACAAGGAGAACTGGAAGAAGTTGTTGCACTTTCATTCAAAGGATTGTAAGTACTTTTACTTGTTCTCATTAATAATCAATGCTTAGTCTGTTTCTTTCAAACTTGTACTTGTTCCATATGAGTTTGTCTACAGTAGATGGATCTATGATTGAGCTAATCTCAGAAGAGTAGAAAGTCCATTGTATCTTTATTTGTTTTGCAAGACCTATCAGAGAGCCCAAGATCGAAGCTCATCCAGGAATTTTCAAGGAAAAACGTT
>JASDQU010437993.1:64531-79366 GCA_032191745.1 Picea mariana | reverse complement strand
AGATCAACACACATAAAAATGTAAGAAACCAATTAATTTTCATACGCAATACATATCATACACATATTGTTATTTCTCCTCGATCAACCCATAAGGCTATTTTTTATAGCACAATGATGTAACCAACTCCCTCGAAGTGGGGAGGGTGAGGTACACATAGGTTGATAGGGGCATGTAACAAATTCCTTGATTTTTTCCTTGTTTTGTGCACTGGTCAATTGTTATATTCTAAATGTATGACTAGATGAATGTCAAGATGACTATCCAATCGATACCTTAGTTGAATGCTCAGTCAACTATCCTAGTTGATTCTCAACTACCAACAAACTATCTCCAAATATCCAAAGGTGTGATTAACTTACATAGGTTGTTGTTCCAACACCCCCCCNCCACCATCAATATAATGCTCTAGAGATTCATGGGGTGTAATTAGTTTTGTACTTTTCCCCATAATTACAACTTCTTGAAGCCCTAACATTTCCCAAAGTTTAACAAACTTAGCTTCCAACAGAGGCTTCATAAATATATTGGCAACCTAATCATCTATCATGCAATCAACAAGATTCACAACATTATCATGTACTAACTATCTCAAGTAATGAGCATGAAGCTCCACATGTTTCAACTTGTCATGTGCAACAATACTTTATGAAACCTATATCACACTTTGATTGTCACAATATACCACTGTCAATGTCTCAACTTGAGAACCAAGTTTTCCCATTAGGTGTCCAATCCATACTGACTAAGCGCCAACATGCATGGCACCACGATATTCTACTTATGTTGTCAAATGATATACCACCTTTTTCTTTTTACAAAACTAGACTATGGGTCCAAATCCAAGATAAAACATATAGTTAGATGTAGAATTCCCATCATTGTCATCTCCAGCCCAATCCAAATCAGTGTAACCAACTAATTGGTTCACTTTATCATGACAATATTTACACCAAGCTAGTAAGTTCCCTTGGTTTCTTTGGTGAACACACAAGAATACCACCCTTCTCAAAATTGGGTGGTTTCTCCATAGAAATCTCTTTGACTCACCAAGTGAAAAGGAACTTTTGACATCCATATAATGTACCTCCCATATAAAGTGATTATCAAGTGAAATAATCAAAGTAGATTTCATATTTACAACCATGGAAAACGTCTTAATGAAGTCACATGCCTTCTTTCTAAAAAAAAATCCTTAGTTACTGATGCAGACCCCCTACCTACTACCTCAGCAGGGTCCGCTGACCTCTCGGTCTAAGGATCGTTCTTCCCTCTGAGCCAGATCGACTCTTTAATTCCCTGTTGGAATACTCAATGGACAAATCCACATGTCCTTATGCAAAACCCCGCCTGCGCGAACTTGGACCAGGCGTGAGCCTTCCTTCACACGACCACGATGCTATGACCACGGTCCACACCAAAAAACGTTTCACTTTTTGGGGTTTCAGGACTCCTATATGTGAGCCCCACTTAGCTCATGTTTCTAGAATCCCCGATCTCTGAAATGGAGCTTAGTTCCATGACTAGCTCCTCCCTTATCTCTCATCCATATGGCCACTAATGTGATCACAACCTCAACCCGATAGCGATTTCAGAATTCACAACTTTGTGATTCCGGTTACATATGCTCCTAAGTCCTTCGACCCCCGAAACCCCGAAAAGTACTAACGAGTGATAAGGTCCTCCCTTGGTATTCCTCCATGTGACCATTTCCTGTCACAGGGCTAATCCTCAAATGCGCATCGGGACTTCGTGTTTTGTGAAGTCAGACTCAATCCAACATTGTCCTTCGAAAACCCGAACCCCAAACCTCCGAAGTCTGCTCGCCCAGATCAATGGTCACCCTTCTCTCACGATCTGACAGTTAAGATTTTATCGTGAGTTCGGGCCTCGCGAGTTCTTAGAACTCCTCCCGTTGACTTCCTCTGTGTCGCGAGTCAGCGAAATTTTGAACTCTCGCCATGTGTCCTTCTAATGGACAGCTAGGATCAAATCGACTCCCAGCTCATCGGGTGTTTTCTCTTGTCTTCAGCTCTATTTTCCCGATGCCCAAAACCCTGAACCGTATCCACGTTGAATCAATGGTTCACAGGTCTCGCTATCCAACGGCCTGGATTCAATCCAACTTTCGTGTATCGGGGATTTGAAAACCAAGGAAGAACCTTGTTCTCCCAACTCCTGATCCTCGATATCCCAAAATGAACCAACGTTCCATATCGATGGCCCATAGTCTGTCTCGATCCAACGACTGTGATTGAATTCACGATTTCGTGATTCGGGAGTTTTAACAACTCCTCCTTGCAAATTTTTTGGTGTCCAATTCCATGAATGCTCGGATCTGCTGCCACCTGTCCTCTGAGATGATGGATGGTCCTGATGATGTCGGGACTTTGGCGAGTCTATTCTCCTCCGCATACACAAGGTTAAACCTCATGCGCTTTCTTCCGGATCCGACGGCTATCGGTCCTCTACGCTCAGATCTGATGGTTTAGATATGCTTCCTCCTGCACACTCTTCTATGCATCTAGACGTGAATTTCAACGGTCCAGATCTCATCTCTCCAGCTAATATAACGATAGTTGTTGCTCCTCCTCCTGAGCTTTGCGTGTTCTCTTTCCTTAGAATATTTCCATGCTTTGAAGGTCTCAGCCTTCGATATTTCTCCTGCGAGCCCTGATACTTTGGGTCTCGTCTTTATTTTGGGAAACCCTATCCCTCCTGAGATTTGGAACTTGAAACAAGTTCACTCTATGAGTTCTCTTTGCGCTTCAGCTACTCAGACCGTAAAAAGGTCTCTATCTCTTATGTCCTTCGAAGAGATGGAAGTGCCCTCCTGGAAACTTCCTGCTCAAACACGCCTTGTTGAGCCTACAGAGTGTTCAGTAACTCTATAAGTGTCTTCTCCTTGACACTTCTCTTATCTCCAAACTCAAAATTGAGTTATTCTTAGTGCACTCCTTGCACCCGCTCGATGCCCACCTGGCAGAGCTTTACAAAATCTTCAATAATTATGTCTTCTCTCTGTGCCTTTCTCTGCACAATCTTCACCTCCAGAGCATTTAGTAAATCTGAGGCTTCTTCCCGAGTCTATGACTTTGTCTGGTGTGCCCTCCTAGCACGTTCTCGCCTAAATCCAACATAGAATTCAAATGTGCACTCTTTGCACTGGCTCACGGAGTCTTCAACACCCTGTCATGCAACCCCTTGCATTCATCCACTAAGAACCCAAACTGAAATCAAAGAACTCACAGACAGCGAATTTATGTCTATCCCTGCAGATAGCAACCTAACACACATCTACAGCATAAATGAACACACACACGACATTCACCAAATACATAAACACACAAAGAATCATATGCAGGAAAAATTGCTCTTTCCTCATTAACACGAATATTTGATTACAATGTGTACAAATCTCGGACTACCACAGAGTCTTTGCTTTCTCTTTTCTTCATATCCTTATTTTCTGCCGTCATCCAATCTAGATACAAAATATTTTTTTACAAAAGGGGCTCCTCGAGCTCTTCCCTCCATCTCACCTACTCTCATTAATTTACATTGAATTACATTCAATGGTTGTCTAGTACGAATCGGATCTAGATCTTAGTCTGTCAACCATTAAAGGCGACCCTATCTATTACATGCACAAAGACATCTGCATGGCTCTTCGGCCTTACAATAGTTATGACATTTTCGAATTTGAAATTGAGAGGGCCGGTGCCTCTCTCCTCCATTGAATGCAGGCTGAATGTGTTGGCTGGTTGGTGCATTGTTGATGTGAAGTGATGCTCCTGCATCATACTCCTCTGCTACAAAAAAAATCATGAGCTCCTGGTCATGAGCTTTCTAACTCTGTTGAAATCCACCTGGATCCAAAACTATCCTTTGGAGTTGTCCATCCGCTCCACTACTTTGTTGTTGTTGTTGCTTCTTCTCTGTTGTTATGGCAGGATCCTTTTTGTTTAGCTTCTCCTTGTTGGCAGTCTCATGCGCTGACCTCAACATCAACCTTCTTATCTTCTCAATCGCCTCATCCAGCTGCTCCAATGGTTGGTTCTCTTTTTGTTGCATGTTATGTCGCAGCTTCTATTTATCAATGGGTGGACCATCTTGATCCCCCTTGTTGTTTTCTCCATATCTTGTGGCTTTAGCTTGTCACCCTGCTGCAGACTCCAATTATGCAGTCTCCTCTTGCTTGACTTGCTGCTCAACCACTTCCTCTGATAGACTAGCTTCTGCCACTTCACCTGTTGGTTCAGATCCATCTTTCTCCAGCTGCTCCCCAGTCTGGAATTTTGTTTCAATCTACATGACCGCATTTTGGCAATCCTTTTCTGGCTCTGGATTGCTCAACCAATCCTCCAGCATATTCAACTCCTCCTCCCATGGAGTGAGCATCTCGACTAGGTGCTCCTCTCCCTCTGCTTGGGAAGACTTCAGTATCTACTCCTTCTCTTCCTCTATGACAGTCATTGCTGGTTGTCATTCTTCTGTTGTTGCATCTGCATCACATGTTATGGCCTCGACTGGGTTATTTGGTAGGAATATCCAAATTCCCCCAATGATTAGAAGGCATTTCTGATCCTTCTCCATCATCTCTCTTTGTTGATCTGAACTCACCTCGGAGTTCATGAGACTATCAGACAGTCTCATCTCATGTCCCTTTCCCACCTGGCGATCTGAACTTTCTTCCCTACCCTCCTGGTAGTCTATGAGATCCTCCAACGATCCCATCTCATTGCCCACCTGGCAACTGGAAATTTCATCACTCCCCACCTGGCAGTTCATGAGATCAACCGATCTCTTATCCTCATCATCACTGAGATTCTTCCCATCTTCTGGCTCACAGATATGAACCACTTCTTCTTCTCCTTCGAGGCTTTCGATATACCTCAACCATCCTATTAACATCTTTCATTGTCCTCTGGCCAATAATTTCTGAACGGGCCATTTCACCTTCCTTTTCATGGGCCATTCATATACCCAATGCACCTCCACAGCCTATTGCATTTTAAATGCAAGTTGTTCCATTCGTGCCCTTACCTCGCTGAGCTCTTTGTCTATCTCAGCCTTGCTTTTCTACTGGCGGTCCTTGCTTTGACCACTCCTTTGGCCTTCAGTAGCCATCCTTCCCTCAAGAACGTGACTGGTTCTTCTAGCTCAGCCCACCTGGTTGTCTACCATTTGTTGCACACCTTGCAACAATATTTACAGAGCATCAACACCCTGTCTTCCTTCACCTGCTGTATACAAATGAACTTATGCTTTTGATACCACTTGATGTTACCATAATTTCTCCTTCAATCATTTTCTCCTGAAATATATAGACGAAACTCTACTCTAATATCACTCTGATGCAGACCCCCTACCTACTGCCTCAGCAAGGTCTGTTGACCTCCCAGTCTAAGGATCGTTCTTCCCTCTGAGTCGGACCGACTCTTCGATTCCTTGTTGGAATCCTCAATGGACAAATCAACAGGTCCTTATGAAAAACCCCGCCTGCGCGAACTTGCACCAAGCATGAGCCTTCCTTCACACAACCATGGCGCTATGACCACAGTTCACACCAACAAACATTTCACTTTTCGGGGTTTAGGGACTCCTATATGCGAGCCCCACTTAGCTCATGTTTCCCAAATCCCCGATTTCTGAAATGGAGCCTAGTTCCACGGCTAGCTCCTCCCTTATCTCTCATCCATATGACCACCGATGTGACAACAGCCTCAGCCCATTAGGGATTTCAGAATTCACGACTTCATGATTCCAGTTACATATGCTCCTAATTCCTTCGACCCCCGAAACCTCGTAAAGGGATAACGGGTGATAAGCTCCTCCCTTGGTCTTCCTCCACGTGACCCTTTCCTGTGACAGGGCTAATCCTCAAATGCACCTCGAGACTTTGCGTTTCGTGAACTCAAACTTAATCCAACACTGTCCTTCGAAAGCCTGAACCCCGAACCTCTGAATTATGCTCGCTCGGATCAACGGTCACCCTTCTCTCACGATCTGAAGGTTCAGATTTTATCATGAGTTTAGGCCTCGCAAGTTCTTAGAACTCCTCCCGTTGAATTCCTCTGTGTCGTGAGTCAATGAAACATCGAACTCTCACCATGTTTCCTCTTGATCGATGGCTAGGATCAAATCAGCTCCAAGCTCATTGGGTGTTTTCTCTTGTCTTCATCTCTTTTTTCCCGATGCCCAAAACCCCGAACCGTATCCACACTGAATCAACGGTTCATAGGTCTCGCTATCCAACGGCCTGGATTCAATTCGTCTTTTGCATATCATGGATTTGAAAACCAAGGCAGAACCTTGTTCTCCCAACGCGCGATACCCGATATCTTGAAATGAACCAACGTTCTAGATAGACGGCCCACAGTCTGTCTCGATCCAACGGCTGTGATTGAATTGACGATTTCGCAATTCAAGAGTTTTAACAGCTCCTCCTTGCAAATTTCCAAGTGTCCAATTCCACAAACACTCAGATCTGCTGCCACCTATCCTCTGAGATGATGGACGGTCCTGATGATGTCGGAACTTTGATGAGTCTGTTCTCCTCAGCATACACAAGGTTAAACCTCATGCGCCTTCTTCTAGATCCGATGTCTATCAATCCTCTGCGTTCATATCTGATGGTTCAGATCCGTTACCTCCTGCGCGCTCTTCTGTGTGTCTGGACGTAAAGTTCAACAGTCTAGATCTCATCTCTCCAGTTGATCTAATGGCATTTGTTGCTCCTCCTCCTTTCCTTAGAATATTTCCATGCTTTGAAGGTCTCGGCCTTCGATATTTCTTTTGCTAGCCTTGATACTTTGGGTCTCATCTGTATTTTGGAAAACCCTATCCCTCCTGAGCTTTGGAACTCGAAACAAGTTCACTCTGTGCGTTCTCTTTGCACTCAGCTGCTCAGACTATAAAAGGTCTCTATCTCTTCTATCCTTCGAAGAGATGGAAGTGCCCTCCTGGAAACTTCCTACTCAAACACGCCTTGTTGAGCCTACAGAGTGTTCAGTAACTTTGTAAGTGTCTTCTCCTTGACACTTCTCTTATCTATGAACTTGAAATTGAGTTCTTCTTATTGCACTCCTTGCACCCGCTCGATGCCCACCTGACATAGCTTCACAGAATATTCAATAATTATGTCCTCTCTTTGTGCCTTCCTCTGCACAGTCTTCACCTCCAGAGCATTCAGTAACTCTGAGGCTTCTTCCTGAGTCTATGACTTCGTCTGGTGTGCCCTCCTAGCATGTTCACACCTGAATCCAACACAGAATTCAGATGTGCACTCTTTGGACTGGCTCACAAAGTCTTCAACACCCTGTCATGCGATCCCTTGCATTCAGCCACTAAGAACCCAGACTGAAATCAAAGAACTCACAGACAATGAATTTCTTTTTGTCCTTGCAGATAGCAACCTAACACACATCTACAGCATAAATGAACACACACACGGCATTCACCAAATCCATAAACACACAAAGAATCATATGCAGGAAAAACTACTCTTTTCTCATTAACATGAATATTTGATTACAATGTGTACAAAGCTCGGACTGCTACAGAGTCTCAGCTTCCTCTTTTCTTCCTATCCTTATTTTCTACCCTCATCCAATCTAGATACAAAAGGGGCTCCTCGAGATCTTCCCTCCATCTCACCTACTCTCATTAATTTACATTGAATTACATTCAATGGATGTCTAGTCTGAATCGGATCTAGATCTTAGTCTGTCAACCATTAAAGGTGACCCTATCTATAACATGCACAAAGACATCTGCATGGCTCTTCGGCCTTACAATAGTTATTACATTTTCAAATTTTAAATTGAGAGGGTTGGCGCCTCTCTCCTCGATTTAATGCACATTGAATTTGTTGTTTGGATGGTGCACTCCTGACGTGAAGTGATGCTCCTACATCAGTTACCAAATGAGTCTTATGTCTTTCAATAATTCTTTTGAGTGTGAATAAGATATTGTAGACCCATTGACACTTCACTACATTCTTTCTGTGGAGTGAAGGAACTAAATCTCGTGTGTCACTCTTCATCATCCATAACATTCTCTCATTAAGGACCATCATGTGCATATGCACATCTAAATCATATGCCTCTAGCACATATGTCATTAGAGAAACACTACCAAATTGTTTCTGACTTCTAGTTTTTCTTGACTCATTGATATCTCTTACATCAACTATAATAGCTTCAATTGTCTTGGTTGTCCATATGGGAGGACAAAATCCCCTTGTTGGAGGAGTTCCTTTACCAAGGTCATCATTTCTAGATTGAACATGTGTTCCAAAACTTATGGTCCATTTCAGTGTGGACGTTCAACTATAAGTCGAGTAAGGAAAATAAGTCAATTGACCAATTTATGGTTGTATGAAATAGTCAGTTGATCTAGAATTTCCAAGAACTTTAAAAGGATCATTTCTCATCAAGACAAAAGAGGAATTCAATAGAGTGATACCTATGATATTCTCATCAAAGGCATCATCTCTTCTATAGATAATCTTCTATTTGATAGGGTCAAACAACCTATAGACGTTAAACTCTTTAGAGTATCCAATCATGATACAATCATGACTCTTTGCACCTAGTTTCTTCCTTTGATCATCTCCACTGTGAGACCATTCAATGCATCCAAATGTTCTAATATATTTAACTTAGGTTTTGATTCCACTCCATTTCTCAACCAGAGTCATGTCCCATACAACTTTAGTTAGAATCATATTTAACAAATAGCTTGAGCAATAGATGGCTTTTCCCAAAACTTAGTTGACAAACCTTTGGTCTGAAGCAAACAATGTGCCATTTCTACCAAAGTTTGATTCTTCTTTCTTGATGTATGGTAGCATCAGATAGGTATTTCTGCATAGGTATATGTGTCTAGACATGTGGAAATAATCCAAAGTCTTTTATCCTTGAATTTACTTTAATTAAAGTAAAGTGATTTTATTAATTAATTGAGTTATTTAAAAAAATTCTAAAAGTAATTAGAAGTTAATATTATCCATTCATCTCAAGTGAGGTGAGAAGTAATCTCAACCATCAATAACTTTGGAGATTAGGGTTAGGTTATAACTCAAAATTATAAAAACAAGGCTAGGGTAAAGGAGAAGGCACTTGATACTTGTGTTGAGAGAGTCGACATAGAAAGGATTGGATCACGAAGGATTGTTATTCAAGGAGATCTTGGATAGGCGGATAAGGACTTCCTTCTAGAGATCGAATCAAGGAGAAGAGAGAAGAGAGGAAGCCGACAGTGGGTTTTAGTCGAGCGAATCCACATGAAATGTTCATGTCGTACATAGTTTGTCATATATTCCTTGAGGTCGTGTGATCCAGATTTAGGAGTAGAACGAACTGATTAATAGACTGAATACAATAAACATAGAGATATGAAGAATAACACAGATATCCAGTGAAAAATACCTTCTATTGAATAATGAAATAGGCTGAAACTGTAAAACTACATAACTGAAACACTTGCTCAAATGGTGGTAGCTGTCTCTGAGAAAAGATGTGGCTGCTATGCGCATCCATGTGAGTAGAATGGATTACAATGACTCTCCAGAGACATTTTTGATATTACTCATGAATGCCAAAACCCTAGACATCCAAAAACCTAACCCTAGAAGGTGAAACGCCAAAATTCATGTGGGCCCCTATGGTTAAGTTGGTGTAAGTTGGTACCTCAACTTCCCATGGTCATAACTTTTGCATACAAACTCCATTTTAGGTGTGTGATATCCTGTTGGAAATCTCTTTCATAGAGCTACGCATTCTACCATCAAACTGTGACTTCATCTACAGTTTGACTGTGACAAGCCAAAAAAACAATGTTTACGGCCCCAAAATGTCCCTAGAAGTACAACAAGATGTGTTGACATGAAAACATACAAAATAATCCAGTTGGATTAGGTGAGAGGCCACCAGTATCCACCTTGAGGATGTGTGGAGCTTCAGAAAGCCTTAGAAGTGTAGAACCCACAATTACAAATAAGTACAGAAGAACGTGTTGAACAAAAACAGACAAGAGGAGACAGTTGGAATAGGTGGGTGGACACCAATATCCACATGGATCAATCCTTCCTCCTTAGGAATAAATGGTATCCATTGCATTGAGTTCCCCCATCAGGTGAGGAAACTTCTGTTGGATTTAGCCCCAGGTGAGCCACTTGCCTTGGTGTAGGAGTTGCCCTGCCTTGACAACCTGATAAAGATGGATCCTCTGCTGGCAAGTGCCCTTGACCTGTGTGTCCACTATCTGATCAGTGGATGCTTGTTCCATGCAGTCAGGGTTGAGCTCTATTGGTGTCAGTTTTTCTGCGATCTCTGATGTGTCCAAGAATGGTGGAAAATATGCCCAAAGGAGGTCCACATTGAACACTGGATGCAGGCCAAGGAAGGGTGGAGTGTTGAGCTCAAAATCATTGCTACCCATAGCCTTGGTGATAGTGTAAGGCCCATATCGAAGTGGGAGAAGCTTCCGATGGGGCCCTGTGAGACACTCCTTCTGCAAATGTAACCAGACTTTGTCTCCAACCTGAAACTGGTGTGGGCAGTGGTACCTTGTGTTGATCATGGCGCTGCTTGTACTTAGCATTGGACATGTCAACGGATGTGTTGAATCCACTCAATAAATCTGGTGGATTTGTCGATCGCAGACTGATCATGGGAAGAGTATGTTTGTGCGGTGGCAAGAGGAGGTTCAACATCAATGGGTCCCAAGGGTTGGAATCGGAGACCCACCTGAAATGGGCTATGGCTAGTGGAGCTATGGAGATCCATGTTGTAACTGTGTTGAACATAGGGGAGACTCTCATCCCATGTACGTGGATGCTTAGAATTGTACATGTGAGGGATGTGCACAATCATCCGATTGACAACCCCTGTTTGGCCATTGGTTTGGGGGTGGAAAGTAGTGTATTTTGTGAGCTTGGTGTCCAACAATGACCAGAGAATCGACAAAAATGTGTTGAGGACCCTGTTGTCCTGGTCAGAGATGATGGTATGTGGTATCCCAAAGTGGAACCACACTCATTCGAAGAAGAGCTTGGAAGTATCTGTCGTTGTGATATTCTTCGTGGAGGCCGTGAGGATGGCCATCTTTGAAAATCGATCAACGACCACAAATACGCATCATTTCCTTGCTTAGTGGATGGCAGGCCAAACATGTAATCCATTGAGATGGATTCCCAAGGCTTCTCAAGAATAGGAAGAGGGGTGTATAAGCCTTGCTTCTTGATGGTTGTCTTGGAAATGGCACATGTAGTGCAAGATACTTTATACTTGTTGACGTCCTATCGAAGTTTTTGCCAACAAAAATGTTTCTGAAGAATGAACACAGTTTTCTCCATGCCAAAATGTCTTGCCACCCGACTGTAGTGGGCTTCCCAAATCATCTTTGCATGCTTTCTTGTAGGAAAATAGAGATGGCCCAAGTGGCATAAGAGTTCATCCTGAATGTAAAAATCAGTGACAGTCGCGCATGTACCCAAGAGTTGATAGGTGGTGGTGAAGTCTGGATCTTGCTGATAAAGTTGGGGCCACTCAGATGCTTCATGTCCACAGGAATGGAGCAAAGTGGTGAGTGCAGCCACAGGAGGCCGACTGAGGCAGTCAATGACACAATTTTAGATACATGTCTTATACTTGATGTTGAAATGGAACTGTTGCAGGTAGGTGGACCACTTCTGATGGCGGTCGTTCTGCAATTTCCCCTGTGTCTATATGAACTGCAGAGGCTTGTGATCAGTGTGTATGATAGTTTATTTTCCCAGAATGTAATTTTTCCATTAACGACAGGCTTGTACAATGGAATACATTTCCTTATCATAGGTGGGGTATTTTCGGACAGTATCAGAGAGTGTCTCACTATGGTATGCCATCGGATGCTCGTGTTGAGTGACAAATGCACCCACAACATAGTCAGATGCATCAGTCTCAATATTGAACGGTTGTTGCAGATCGGGCAAGGAGAGTACTAGAGTTTAGCACAAGCGATGCTTCAGATCATCGAATGTTCATTGTTGTTCCTTCCCCCACACGAACTTGGCCCTACCACCACCCTTGGTCACCTGGCTGAGGGCCCATGCAATATGGGAGAATCCCAACATGAACTGTCGGTAGAAGTTAGCTAGTCCCAAGAAGCTCCGAAGCTCGATCATTGTGGTCAAGGTTAGTCAGTCACAGATGACTTAGATATTAGTTTGATCAAAATGTACCCCATGTTCATCAACAATGTAGCCCAAGTATTGGACCATGTTCATGCCAAAAGAGAATTTTTCCAAGTTGGCATATAGCTTGTGTTGCCGCAGAGGGCTCAAAACCTGTTGAATATGCCGCATGTGCTCCTCCCACATTATGTTGAAGATGAGGATGTCATCCAAATATACCACCACAAAGGAGTTGGTGAATGGTCTCAATACATCATCCATCAACCTCATGAAAGTAGTTGGTGCATTTGTTAAGCCAAAGGGCATGACTAACCATTCGAAGAGACCTTGTTTAGACTTGAAGGTTGTCTTCCATACATCAGTTGGTTCGATGGGAACCTCGTGGTAGCCAGACTTTAGGTCAATCTTGTTGAAGAAATTTTCCCCCTTGATTTGGTAAAGAAGTTCACTAATCTAGGGAATGGGGTATCGGATCATCACTGTGATTTTGTTTAAGGCTTTGTAATCAATGCAGAGTCACCACGTCCCATCCTTATTCTGCACCAATACAATCGGGCTTCCGCAAGGGGAGGAGTTGGGTCTAATGTGCCCCTTTTGAAGCAGCTCTTGGATCTGTCTCCTGATTTCATCATTTTCCATCAACGAGTGGCGATAGATTGTCCATTAGGTAGAGGTGCATCGGGGGTCAGATCAATTGGATGCTTGACTTGGCAGTGTGTTGGTAACCTTGTAGGTGAGGAGAAGATGTCTATGTATTCTTCCATAATCCTGTCCACTTGCTTCTGTTGCAAAGAGAGGCTTTGTGTAGAGGCCATGGATGTGGCGGCGACCTTCTGCTTATTGTGAGCACGGATCACAAAGAAGACGAACTTCCCGGTCTGTGAGATGACCTTATTGCATTGCTTAGCATATATTAAAGAAATAGCAGTAGGCGACACTACCTCTGGTATCATGTACAATTGTCTACCCAAAGTAATAATAACACTGTGAGGTATAGACTCATAGACAGCATGACACTTCCACAAATATGGTTTTCCTAAAAGAACATCACAAATGTCAAGGGGAGAAATATCACACCGTACCTCATCATTGAAAGGCTTGATGTCATATGGAAGACGACATTGTTGGCTGCCACAAATATCTCTTTCTTGGTGAAGCCACCCGATGGTGTAGAATTGCGAGTGCGGTGTCATTGGTAGGTCCATCTGCTTGATGACCTCTGCTAAAATTAGGTTCTTTTGACTCTCGCTATCAACAATGAAATGAAGAAGAGCCCCCTTTACCCACATCTACGAGTGAAAGAGGTGTTCTCCTTCCTTTGGTTCTTCTAGTTCACTTGGTCGGACTTTGGTGGTAGCGATAGTGGCACTGGGTTCAACATTGATAATCCTCTTCCCTCCTTCATGATTTGATTTGGAATTAGAATTGAGCTCTAACTCAGAAGCCTTCAGTTCAGCCATGAGTGACTGCTTGGAGCGGCATTCTTTGGTTTTTTGCCAAGGGCTTTTATGGTACTCACACCATTTTCCTGTGTCCTTCTTCGTATTTTCATTGCCCTTCTTGTGTTGTGGCTTGGAATGGTTGTCCTGAGGGCGGCCATCTTGACTTGGTCCCTTTTTGGGTGGGTTGGTGTTGCCTTTTCCCTACTTCATCTTTGAGGGGTTTGCAGATCCAAATTCTCTACTTTTCTGCTTAAATTTCTGCTCGATCTAGACCACATATCTATAATTCGTTCCCAATGAGATGATGTCCAGAAACTCCATTTTTGTTTGAATGTGTCTATGCAACCAATCACGGTATTTTAGCACCAGATGATGCTTAGAGTCTTTGAAACCCAAATTGGTGCGCAAGGTATGGAAAATATTGGTGAAATCTGGTACTGTCTGGTCCCTTTCTTGACGTAGGGTGGTCCATCTAGTGTACTGGTCCTCGTAGATTCCAATAGGGTAGTATTGTTCTTTAATGGAATCCCAAAAGAAATCCCGTGTAGGGGCCACCACAAACATTGCATATTCCTCTACGACCCTTTGCTCAGAGTAAGTATCCCACCAGTGTTTAACATGAAGAATGGCCTTGAGGAGTGAAAAAGTGATATTTTCCCTATCGAAAAAATTGTGGACCGAAAAATACCCTTCGAGCAGATTCAACCATTTATCTACACCATTCACATCTATCGATCCTTCAAATAATGGAATATCAAAATTTTCCTGTACCTTGAAGGGGGTTGCATGGCCGCTTGATGAAGATGCTTCTCCTATGGGAATTCGTCGAAGGATCTACACGAAGTTTTCCATCATTTCATTCCTTTGTCGTGCGAGGGCTTCCTCGAGCAACATTTTAATAGGATCTCCTACTCCATCATCTTTCTTTTCTTCCCCCATGGGTTGTTGTTGGGTTCGGCACGATCGATATTGCAATGCCTTGATTGGTTCGAGTCCCAAATTCTTGTGCCCAGATCTTGTCAGGGACATGCACGAACAAAAAAAATGAAGAGCAGACCACTTTGATACCACTAATTCGGATTTAGGAGCGGAGCGAACTGATTAATAGACTGAATACAATAAACACAGAGATATGAAGAATAACACATATATCTAGTGAACAATATCTTCTATTGAATAATGAAATAGGATGAAACTGTAAAACTGCAGAAA
>JASDQU010437993.1:27381-41823 GCA_032191745.1 Picea mariana | reverse complement strand
CTTCCGACAGCTGAACAAGTACACTATAAAGAACAAGTATCCTCTACCCCGAATTGATGACCTCTTTGATCAGCTAAGAGGAGAAAAGATATTTTCAAAGATTGACCTAAGGGAAGAATACCATCAGGTAAGAATCACGAAAGAATACATTCATAAGACAACCTTTAGGACCAGGTATGGGCATTATGAATTTGTAGTGGTTCCATTTGAACTGACCAATGCACCAGTTGTATTCATGTGCTTAATGAATGGCATATTTAGAAATTATTTGGATAAGTTTGTCATAGTATTCCTGGATGACATACTCATCTATTCTAAGTCTGAAGAGGAGCATGAACATCACTTAAAACTGGTATTGCAAGTACTGAGAGAACATCGGTTGTATGCCAAGTTGAGTAAGTGTTCTTTCTATCACAAGCAGATCCATTACTTGGGACACATTATTTCAAAGCAGGCATAGCAGTAGATCTAGAGAAGATCGAAGCCATTAGAGGATGGCCAACAACCAGAAATGTGTCAGACATCAGATCTTTTATGGGATTAGCTAGCTACTATAGAAGGTTCATAGTAGGGTTCTCTAAGATTTCTCATCCCATCACCTCTTTGAAAAAGAAGGGAATTAAATTTGAATGGACACTCAAGTGTGAAAATAATTTTAATCTGTTGAAGGAATTACTTACTAGTGCACCTGTGTTAAATATTATTGACCCAAATGAAATTTTTGCGGTATGTACAGACGCATGTAAGGAAGGACTTGGGGGAGTCCTCACGCAAAATGGACATGTCATTGGATATGAGTCCATAAAGATTAAGGAACATGAGAGGAACTATGCCACCCATGACTTAGAACTTGCTACCATTTTTCACGCCTTGAGGATGTGGAGGCATTATCTCATGGGGAAGAAATTCGAATTAAGGACAGGCCACATTGGCCTGAAGTGTCTTTTTGAACAGTTGACCTTGAATGCCAGGCAAACAAGATGGCTGGAATTTTTAAGTGAATATGACTTTGATATCAAGCATATCAAGGGAAAGGAGAATAAAGTTGTCGATGCACTTAGTAGAAGACTGCATCTCATGCATGCTACTGCTATCAGTATGCATTAGTCAGACTTGAAGAACAGAATTTTAGATGGTCTTGTTACATATCAACATTACCTACAGGTAAAGGAAAACTTATAGAAAGGAAATGTACAACAAAAAATAAAGGAGTATGAGATAAAGGAAGACAGATTACTTATGCATAAAAATAGAATCTATGTTTCTAGTTCTGGAGAATTGAGGAATTTGGTACTGAAGGAAATGCATGATGTTCCTTATGTTGGACATCCCGGTTACCAGAAAATAATTACAACGGTAAGAAGCCAACTTTTTTGACCGGGAATGAAGAAGGATGTTTTTTATTACATCGTTCGATGTATGGAATGTCAGAAGGTGAAGGCTGAGCATAGGCACCCAACAGGTTTGCTGCAGCCATTGCCAATTCCAGAGAGGAAATGGGAAGTGATCACCATGGATTTCATCACAAGATTACCTAGAACGAATAAGCAACATGATTCAATCATGGTGGTGGTTGATAAATTAAAAAAGGTCACTCATTTTGTGCCTGTGAAGACAACGCATACAACGGCTAATATTGCATAAATTTTCATGAAGGAAATTGCTAGGTGGCATGGGATACCTAGGACAATCGTCTCAGACAGAGATATGAAGTTTACCTCCAATTTATGGAGGGGATTGTTTAAATGATTCGGCACAAATATAAACTTTAGCACAACATATCATCCCTAGATAGATGGGAAAACAAAGAGATTCAATCGAATAATCGAAGACATGCCGAGAATGTATGTGATGGATAAGCCATATAAGTGGGAAGATTACTTACACTTGGTTGATTTTGCATATAATAATGGGTATCAAGCTTCATTGAGAATGAGCCCATGTGAAGCCTTGTATGGTAGGAAATGCGATACTCCAGTAAGTTGGGACAACCCAGTAGATAGAGTGGTACTTGGGCTAGAGTTGCTCAAGGACATGGAAGACCAGGTGGTTAAGATCAAGCAAAATTTAAAGGCAGCTCAGGATAGACAGAAAGTATATGCAGACAAGAACAGGACAGCTAGAGAATTTAAAGTAGGGGAGTATGCACTTTTGAAAGTGAAGCCCAAGAAAATCTCTTTGAAATTGGGTAGTTGTAAAAAGTTGGGAGCCAGATTCTGTGGTCCATTTGAAATATTGGATAGAATAGGGCCAGTTGCATACATGATTGAATTGCATGCTTCCATGAATGTGCATAATGTATTTCATGTCTCTTTACTAAAGAAATATGTAAATGATTATAACCATGTTATTTATTGGCATCTGATTCAGGTAGAGACAGAGGGATATTTTCAGGTTCAGCCAGTACGGGTCTTGGACAAAAAAGTCAAAATGCTTCGAAATCGAGTTATAGAGCTGGTAAAAGTTCAGTGGACCTGCTACGGTCCTGAAGATGCTACCTGGGAGCATGAAGATTCCATGCGGGCAAAGTACCCGCAACTTTTTGAATAAATTTGAGATTTTGATCTCTATTTTGTATATACACTTAGGACAATGCCAAAATAAGGGGGAGGGGATGTAACACCCTAGGTTTTGAACCTCCATTTTAAATAATGTATTGTTACAATGTTGAGAGGCCTAAGTGCCCAAACAATTATTAAAGGGCCAATGTGCCCAAGACATGTAATGTTTTTATCATTATTAATAATAAACACATCGTTGGCTACTAGATGGACAAGGACTAGAGTTATAGGGGGCTATGATTCCACAAGAGAGGGGTCTTGAGGGGCTAATTGTTTATTTCTATTTTAATTAGCCTTTTTGTCTAAGGGAGTGGATCGGTTACATGAGCTTCTTGGGGAAGGCCAGGAGGTTCTTGATTTCCCCACGAGGTTACTTAAACTCGCCTCTGGTCTGATGGGGGGTTCGACTGATGGCTTGTTTGTCGATTCCCTGTACATTCACTCATTTTTCCCTCATGCACTCCCATGCAAGCACTCCCATAAACGCACTTACCCATCCATTGATCCATCCTCATCTGTGTCTTGGCTTGGCAAAGTGAAAGGAGCTTCTAAAGAATTATCCATGAGATAGTTGGTTGTAATGGTTGCTAGTGCAATCCAGCCATGACATGGGGATTGCATGTCTGAGATGCATTAGCCTATGCCCTGTTTTACTCACAACTGTGAGTCCTGAGAGTTCCAGCATTGAGATTCTGGACTAGTTGTGCTGGAGGTCCTAGAAAAAGGAGAAGGACTGCCTGAGGGACTGCTTGGTAGAGAAGGGTGGAGGTCCATCCTCTTAGGGGCGGTATGGGCTGGGTAGAAGAGATTTGGGTACTTGGATTGTTGTGGGTGTTGGGAAACCTGTGAGAGCTTGAGATCTGACTGGTTTGGGAACCCAAGTACACTTTGGAACTGTCCTTGTGGATTCATAGCCCTGGCTTGGGGGTGACACTGCCGTTGAGATTTGGAACAGTGGTGTCTATGGTTGGGTGGAACGTCCTTGGTCTACAGCCATTTGGTGTCATCTTTCATAAAGATAAGTGCTCTCTATTATGGTATCATTTACATGTATATGAATGTATTTTTCGCTGTATATTTAAATTTTGTTAATTGAATCTTTAGACTATGCATGCTTGCTAACTATTGTTGTGCATGTCATTAAATTATTTTCTTTTATGCATCCTTAAATTTTAAAAGGTATCGGTAAGAGAAATAAGTCCAAGGGCGGGCTTGAAGGTAGTGTACCTTGGCCTGTGGGTGGTTGGGTATGTTATAGGGGCTTGCCACAATAATTAATAAAACTATCTTGGTGGATCATTCCAATTAGGCCATGTGGCTTGTAATCGAAAGATGTCGAGGGGCGCTGGACACAAGGTGGTGCTATGATGGTTCCCGTGAAAGGTATATTATGGGATGGTGTTTTTTCAAGATCTAGGTCTTATGGGACCAAGGTGGGAAGTGGTACTGCCCCATGTATTATGATATGAGGACCGGGGGAAGGGTTGTTTCCAAATACCTAAGATGATGGAAAAAAGGTAAAATAGTAGGAAGTTTAAAGTTGAACATCCACCAAAGAGGATCTGAAATAGTGTATTAGAGCCACTATTTTGTGTAATATCCATGGGGGGGATTGGGATTTTAAACTGTTTGCAAACATCTTTTCTATGGGCATGATTGTTCATCATGGCACTGGATTTCTTGGAATCCTTATCAGTGATAAGAAACGATCTTATTTAAGAGAGAGTAATGACCTTATCAAGGAAGATAATATTAGAGGGTGCACCAATTGAGTTGTTACGACCCTACCAACAATCAATAAGAGAACCTAGATGGAGGTTATCACTAAGACCACTGATAGAAGTAGTGGCCTCAAATAATTCTTTGTCTTCTGGGAAGAATGTAGTTGAGAGATCATGGTTTATTTTTGGATTGGGGAATGAAATGTGCATGGATTCCCCCAAGGATGAATGAATCCACCCAACCTCCAATCCCAAGTGGTGAGGAGATGGCTCTAGATCCATGGGATCATTTTTAAGGGGAATGGATGTTGCACGACTAGTGGTAGTGGATACATAGTGCATGGACTTGATGTGAGCAACATGAGGTGAGATTATTTTATGAGAATCACGTGGGGGGGGATCAGAGTAGGAGAGTTGATCAATGGTGATGATGTGTCCCACATGTGGGAATATCAAGAATCAAAAGAGTGAAGACACCACAACATTCATGGCCCAAGATAATATTGTAATCCATCGGATCAATCGTGACAACAACATTGATCAAAGTCGTCTTACCACCTAACTCAGTGAGTAGATTAGGTAAGATGCCTAAGGGGGAACAAAGTCTACCATAAAAGGCTCTTAACTCAGTCATCGATGGGAGAAGAGTAGGAGATCCTAGTTGTTTCCAAGCCGATGAGCACATAATACATGAGGATGTCCCATAATCTATAATACACTGATAAATGTAAACTTTTTAGCGATGAATCATATTTGAAACGAGGTAGAAGATGGTAGTCATGCTTGGATAAGTTGGTCCCAATAAATGGTGATGGTATGTGATGGGTGTGAGTATACACTTCCATTTTCCTTACAAGGATAAGTTCTAGTATAAATTGTGGCACTAGAGATGGAAGGAGTGCCCCCAAGTCTACATGATTGAGTCTCAGTCGTGAGATAGATTGGGTGTGAGGGGGGGTTACCCATTTGAGGGGTAACAAATGATGTTGAGGTGCATGGAATCTCACCTAATGGATTGATGGTTTCATGATGGGAAAAGGGGCATGTCAAAGTAGAGTAATGAGTAATTCTAATTTTATTGTTCTATGTGCACTCTAAATGAACTTCTTAGACTAGCTCTAAACTGAGGTCAAGGCACTATTGGGTTGGGTGACCATAAAGCTCACAAAAGGGGCAAGGGTGATTAGTCCATGTACGAGTGGTATATTTTTTCTTTGTTTGATTGTGGTTCTAGTGGGCACTATGAGTTCCCCCATATTTACACACATTTTCCCCATGTTGTGGGTGCTAATAATGGGTGTTTCTCTTCTTACTCCTTATGAGTGGTGGAAGATGAATATAACTAGGAGAGGGGGCCCAAGTTTGTCCAAGCCGGGAAGAAGAGGATGTGATTATATATGGTAGGTTTTTTGGTCCTTCCATGGTGGTTGATGGTTTGAGAGCCAATTCCTAAAGAGGAAGGGCTACTAGATGGGTTGTTGGGTGTTGTTTCACAAAGCAAGGTAGAACCAAGCAGGGTTGACCCTAGAACCGCTGCACCCAAAGGTGAGTGGGAAGGTTGAGCTGGACTTTCAACAAAATTTGGGATACCTCCCAATATCGAAGGGAGGTTAAGAAAGCGTCTATAATGATGGGGATTCTGGGGTTCCCCTATGGTTCTGGACTAGCTAAAAGGTGTGTGTGAATAGTGATGAGATAAAATAATGAATAAATGCTCTTATACTTTTGGCCTACATTAACAATATGACTCACATTTGTATGAAATTAGTAATAAACATCATATATAAATAATTTGAAATCAAAATGTTGGCTAGGTAAGTTTTATCCATGTGGGGGGATATCAAAATAAAGTTGCATGTGTCCTAAAGACTTAACGTCCTTCCTCTCAAAACAACAATGGGCCTTCCAAAAGAAATCAACAGTGGGGCATGAATCCATTGGAAGAGGAAATAGTGAAGGTATGAATAGCCAGTTATAAGGAGGGGAAAAGGGGACATATCCTGAAATAATTGACGATATTTCCCAATAGTCGCACAAAATATGACTAAGGTGTGATTGCAGCCATCAAACGCCACATGGGTAGAAAAACCTAGTTTTGGTCACCAAGTTACCTCGGTCAAGCGTAGCAGGGGACTCTCGGCCTAAGAAATCAGTCACGAGTCGGGTAACCTCTGAAGAGCTTAGTGACTCAAGGAGGCATGCATGGAACAACCAGACCTCGACACTCGCCTCTTCATGAGTATCTCCCTACCTTATTGTGTTGGAATGCTTGAATTGGAGGATTTTGGATTCCTATTTCGTCAACTTCTAAATTTCATTGTGAAAATGATAATGAGGGGTTTTTGGATGCCTACCCCTGAAATCCTAACTTAGACTAAAAAACAATTGTGCCCATCCTGTGGAGGTTTAAATTAGTTTTTGATGGTTGATTTTATGATGAAGTAGGCTAAGAGACTGGGATCATGGACTAGTCTCATCGAGCTTAAATGGTGTGCTTTTAAAAAAATTCCTAAATATGACTTGAGTCTTTTTTATCCTCTTAGATTGCTTGTGAGCGCAGGGAGGAAAGCATACTTTGAATTCAATTACCTAATAAAAACTTTAGTGTGTGGTGAGTGCTTTTGTGTGAAAGAGGTGAGATGGTGTTGAAAATGCTTTTAATAAGTAAAAATGTAATATTGTAAGATGTGGGCATCATGGGGTCCTTTACAAGTCTTGTTTAATTAATTTACTAAATTCTTTTAGACAAACCTTGTGGAATTCAAAAGCCCTAGATCACTAACAATGTGGACATGTGGGTCCTTACTGATATTTTAACTCCCTAGGTCGTTGTTTACTCTAAGAAAATTGAAACTCTCCTGGATTGCAAATCATGCAAACATGTGGGTCCTTACTAATATTTTAAACTCCCTAAGTTGTTGTTTGCTTTATGAAAAAAAAAAATGAAACTACCCTAATTTGCAAACATTTGGGCATGTATGGACCCTTTACAATTTTAAGGTTCGTTTCATTTATCCAAATCAAATTAAGAGATTCCCAAAGGGGGATTTGGCCTCACCTAAGTGATGATTTGGTAGAGGGATATGGAACTTCTTTAGCCACCCTTTTCTAATTTCTCAATATCACTCGAGGGAGTGTGAGGGAAAGAGCATAATAAGAGTGTCACAATTGGTTCTTCGTCCCGAGAAATTATCAATGGTTATGAAAGAAAAAATTTAACTAAGAATTCAAATTATCTAATTGGCCATCCATGTGGCAACAAAAAGGAAATAATTGTGATTCTTTTTAGTCCCTTTAGTGTCTAGGTTGGCTAATTATCTATGCAAGAAATAATTCTACTTGTATAATTCTTTTGCTTTATAAAGTGCTGAAAAAATGAATCCTAAAATCTACTGGATGAAACCAACTCAGAAATCTATGAAAACAATGATAAAAAAGAGGTTTATGCAGGTTGTAAAGGTATCTATGCGCCAACCACGCAGAGTACACAAATGGCACAAACAACATGACTCAGACATAGCGAAACTACACTAATAGTGCAGGTTTTCATGACTATTTCTTGAAAACCTACACTAATGCAGAACCGAGGGTGGGAAGGAAAATTTAAATGAAATTATCCCTACCAGAAGCTTGATTACTTGGTTTGAAAGCTTAAGTAGGCAGGTTTCTGAACTTGCATACAAAAAACAGTGATAAGAAGAGTTCTGAAGGATTAAATAGGGAAAATTTTGATTCACTCCCTAGTGGAGTTGCCAAAATGTTGTGGTTGTTTCGTCACTTGGGTGAGCATAAAGACAACCACTTGAGTACCTTTTCAAACCAACAAGGAACCACAATAAAATGTTAGTTGGTTAGTGGGCCAACAAGCAAAGTAAGCAAGGAACAAACATAAAAGAAAATATGCATAAACTATAAGACATACAACTAAAAATTAGAACAAGTGGAAATGGTCACCAATGGATAAGCTTGCTTAGTGACATCGTAGAGAAAGGCATGGAAATTATGAGTTCCCCTCTTCCTCCTTGGGAGGGTCCCGATAGTCCCCAATGTAGAAATTATTCTCCTCTTACAATATGATGATGGCTATGAAGAATACAACCAACTTCTTAAGAGGTGAGAAGATTTTCCTTTTCTATGGATGTTGGAAAGCTTCCATGAGAATAGTGGACTCTCAAGGAGAAATTTCAACATCATAACAATACTCTTGAACTCTTGATTTAGTGCACACCCCAAGATTCTATTTATAGGATCCATTCAATCTTTTTCAAAACTAGTGTGCATTAACGTCAATAAGGGTCCTTCATGTAGGTACTTCCCCTAGTCTTTAAATGGCCCCAATGCTAGACTTAGACATAGATTGGATGACTTCTCATGGTACACCCGAGTTGGAGGTGGGTGAGACATGTTCGGGTTCATAAAGGCATGGTTTCCACATCAATGCGGGTTTCTTTGATGATAGTCACGCTACCCGCGCTATTTGGCACAAAAATTCCTTTGGAAGACTGTGTTGAAATTCACGGATCCACTTTTTATAGTTTTATGACTTTTTTTAATGGAGCCTATTAATTTTGGAGGTATGTTGTTTGGTGTGTTGCACTAATAATTTATTTTCCCATCACTTGTATTGTTGTGAGTGATTTTTTTGTTGATAACACAAAATATCCCATACATATTAGTGCTCTAAGAAATGTATGGAGACACCACTATCGCTACCTTTGTACATATTGTTATCGCGCAATCTGTCACTTAGAAAAAACTAACCACAAGCATCACTAGTGTGACACAATTGGGAGTAAGAACCATCATCACATTAGAAATTACTCCCATTGTTTTAGTGATGAATGATTTCACCACAAGGGAGGCTTATCAGGTGACCTCAAGGGAAAAGAGAATGAAGATCAAGGGTTTTTGAAGATCCCTATTTTGGTCACTAGATGAAGAATTCTAGGGCTTGAAGATAAGTTTCTTGGGAGAAGATATGAGTTGAGCTTGAAAATTATCTACAAACCAATGTTGTAACAACTATCGCAAGATCTAATATCATGTAAAGTAGCCCTAGAAAACTAGGGAAAAAAACAAGAAAGATTTATGTCCCGAAAATTGCAGTAGAATGAAGATTATATTAGCAAGAGAAAGTAATAACAGTTGCACGAAATTACCGTCAAAATCACCAAAAATGGTAGCAAATTAAAGCTTATGAATAGTAGACCATGTTCCAATGTTTAAACCACAACTTTGATGGTTGAAATGGGATGTAAGTAAATGTTATCAAAAAAATATAATCAGCCCTATATGGTTGTAGGAAACATTTTCTACAACAACAAGAATTCACCACAGAAATCAGAAAATAAGAATACCAATTTGTAGCCTCTGATTGATAGATCACTTTGCAATGTTCAAGCACAAAATTCCGCAGTAAATTTGTTTGAAAACAAGAGTAAGAGAGAGATTTTGTTGCAGCCCTAATGGTTGTAACTTAAAAGTTATTACAAGAATAAGAAAACCTTCAAGCACTCAAGACTTATTAGCATGAAATGATAGCTTAGAGCATGAACAATTCATCAAAAACTCAAATGATTTCAAGAGAGCATTAATCACCTTTTTCAATGCAATAGTGCATTATCTATTGGGAAAATGGAGTCACAACATTAAAAAGTAAGTTAGGATGGAAAAGAAAAAGAGACTTGAACCTTGAACCCAAACCCTTATGAGCCCAATCCGTGAGCCCAAGCCATCACCTTTTCAAGTCACCTAGCTCAACAAATTAATAGGAAACTAGTTTTTAAACCCTATAGGGATAGACCATCGTAACCCCTAGTTTCAAAACCCTAGCCAAGAATATATTCAAGGGGATAGACCCTCCTAACCCTTGAATGACTTCTCTTCAACTAAAAAATTATCTTGGAAAGGATAGACACTCCTAACCCTCCTAAGGTTCTCCAATAAAGACAATCAAACCAAATTGTAGAAATTTACCCTTAAACCAAAGCAAACATCCAAAGATCATTCACCAAGATCAATCCTATATCACAAACCAATCCTCCAAAGAGAGTGAGTAACCTCCTAGCAAGAGCRCATGAGCAAGAATCCCCAATAGACAAAATCACAGCAATCCATTGCCCAAGAAAAAGAGGKTCGAAATCTTTTTGAGAGAGAAATAAGTCTCAATTTATGAATTATGAAAAATGAAAKAATCTTTGCCTCTTATTTATAAAGGAAACCCAAGTCTTGGTTTCATCCAATTTACARCCAAATCCTTAATTTTAGGTCAAAAWTTCTGTTTTTACATTGACTTTAACCAAATCCATTTGATTTTTGCCCACATATGCTAAATAATGACCAAAAATGACAAAACAATGTGAAATGAGCCCCCAACATCTTCTTCAAGGGTGKTCRTTGGGTGAGATAGCATCCAAAGGCTAGGATGCCATCTCCCCTTGGTGCCACATCATCCCACTAGTCCATGAAATGTGGGGTAAATATCCCACAACTCCACCAAGTGTAAACATACGTCAAATTGAKCTCTTTAAGCATGACGTCATGCTCCAAAASTGCAATGTTATAGCATGGGAGGGTGAAATCATGCAAGTTTCATCATCATAGGCCTCTTTCATGGACCAATGACGTCACCAAGTTTGAAATTCTCATCATATTTATCCTCCCTTTTGCAAGGTTCAACGTCCAACCTATGGGATTTTATGCCAATATGAAGGTCCAAGTGACGTAGTACCTCCATGAAAGATGTGACCAATCAAGATCCTGCAAAGACAAACAAGGTATGCCCTCCAAGGGTCCACAATTCATATTAATCATGCCAAGTAAATCAATATTAATACAAGATCCACCCAAACAAGCACATCGGATCCCCCCTTTCAAATTAAACATATGCTCAAAGACTTTATGCAAATTAAAAAATTCTTATTGGGTAAGATAATTCCCTAAGTAGAAGAGTGTTTCTTGGGTGCTATCTAGGCCATGTAATGAATGTGAGGTGGATGGGGGAGAAAATTATGGGCATGGGGTCATTAACATGCAAGGGTCTCATATGTTCTCATTTCCATGAGTGCCTTTGTGGAGGGTGCACTGCATCCTTGAGTTACCTTTCATTTGGGGCGGAACCTTTTTTCAAGCCCTATAATTTCCTTTTTCTTTATTTTATTTAGATAATTTGCAAGTCCCCTTTACAATTTTCTTTATTTAATGCATTAAATGTGTTTCCTTTCAAGCAATTTATTTATATTTCCTTTTCAAATAGTTGAGGCATTCATTCACACTCAGTACTTAGGGCGGGCACCTAGAAAGGTAGATCAAGTTTGGGACTATGTCTTTTGTGTCCTTTGTATCCCTGCTACTACATTTTGATTATGGTTTCTCTTTATTTTTACTTATTTATTCACGCTAGGTGCAACAACCGTTGGGCCTTTATCCCCTCTTCCCATAAGAGAATGAGGTACAAACCCCTTTTTTGGGTACATTAACCTGAAAACCAAAAATATGAAGATACAGAGGGAAATGAAGATGGAAAGTTAATAAATATGATCGGGAATGGCACGATGGCCCATCAAGAAGAAACCCTAGTAGCACCCCTTTCCCCTGCGGTGGTGAACTTATTAGAAACCCTAGGATAACCACGTGAAAAATGGTAAAAAACATAACTTTTGAGCAAACATTTCATAATTAGAAAGAACCCTCTAAAACTTATATGAATGACACAAATATTAAAACAATACTCACCATGAAACTTGACTAGTTAACTCATGAAACAAAACTTGTCGCCCTCTGTGGACCAATCTAGTGTGGTGGACGTTGCTCTGTTGTTGATGATGATGGTGAAGCGTGGTGAAGAAGATGGGCTTTGTGGGTTGTGTTTTCCATAAAACTCTTGGCACTCCATGTATGCTACCTGCGAGCCTCGAGACATCATCTCTTTAGCTACCCCTAGGTTGGGGGGTAGGATCTGGATCCTACATGGGGACATGTGCTCACCATAGTGTGCATGGGAACCTCAACATCTTCTGGTGTGACATCTTCCTACAGATACTCAAGAAAATTGGTAAAATATCAAAGGGGTGGTGTAACTCACCCCTTTATTCATATGACAAAAATTTTAACCGCAAAATTCAAGCAAAACTTGAAAAGGAAAAAAATTATGAATTTTTTTATTCTAACATGTCAATATGAGAATGCAATCACACGAATGTATGACAAGAACATGAAAGGATGCAAGAAGAACAATATTTAAATCAAGCATATGTATGCAAATCAAAGAAAATGCAACTATATTATCATGACATGCATATGCAACTATGGTACAAATGATATGTAGGAATGCAAATGACCTACCTACCTACCTGGGGCCCAAATCTCGTAGACGTCAGGTGAAATCATAGAACCAATGCATCCACTCAAGCATCTCATCAAATCACCTTCCGTTGTGCTTAATTATAAACCACATCAAAGACAAGTTAAGCACAACATGATCATAAGAATAAATACATATATGTGTGTGTGTGTGTGTGTGTGTGTAATCAATCATAAAATGTAACTCGTGAAGGTGGGAGGGTGGGAAAAAATCATGCTGGAAAGGGTAGCCACAAGATTGATCAATCCATCTCTGAATAGGACTACCAAATATAGATGATGAATCATCTTCTTCCTCACTTAGAATAACATTGCTCCTTGAAGGATGAGAGGAGATGAGAGATCCAAAGGAGACCCCATGATTTCTCAGAGAAGAAGATATGAGATAAGGGAAAAACTCAAGTCTGAAGAAAGAATATTTCTTTGCACTCAAAACATGCTTCCTCTTCATCTACAAATCCTTGCAAAAAACCCCAAGATGAAAACATTATTACTCTGTAGTGTGAGTATTTGATTTCTCTGGGCTGGCCACGACCTTATGTCCATCAAAATTTGAGCATGAAGGTGGTTGAAAATCTTCATCATATAACAAATATGAGTGCTCAAAAGGATACACATCACAACTCCCAAGGTATGACCAAAAATCATCATGAGTATACTATGACAAGTCAACCTAGGATGGATGAGGCCAATATAAGCTCATATCATCATTAGGATGCCAAATACCTGGATCATCCGAATATGAAGACAAGTTCTCTGAACGTGACAACTCAACGCTCTTCATTTGAAAACTACCCTTAACGATGTAAATGGGATCTCTATCAAAAATGAAACAACCCACATCCCATATACATCTCCCAACATATATGAAATCATCAATGTGGTCATCAACTATGTCCAAGAGGTCCTCCACGAAATCATTTGTATTCTTGGGACTGATCACTTCTTCATTTTCATGCATATAAGGAACAAAAGATTGAATGGATTCATCTTCATCAAGTGGGAGAATGGATAGAAATGTCTCGTATGGGTTCTCGACATGTTGCATTTCTTTGAAGCCTTCCTCTTTTTCTTGGCAACTTTCTTCATGGACCTGTTCTTCAAGCACTTCTTCATCACTAGGGGCTTGATTTTTAATGAGGGGCACTTCATATGATGGTTTTTCAAGGTCCTCATATAAAATTTCCATGGTGAGGTGGGATCCTACGTCAAGGTCTTCATCAGGATTTCGTTTGTGTTCTATTGGATCACCCTACTCTTCTTTGGCTATGTTGAGCACTAATATTTCCTTTAGTATAAATGGTCGACCCTGTCTTGGAGATATTTTTTTGTTACCATGTTTCTTTGTCACAATGACACATAATGAATTCACCACATAATAAGCTTCAACAAGTTCCCATGCTAATGATTTAGTAGGTTTCTTTTGGTAGGTGAGAAATATGGCATCAAACGTTTCTAATCTTTGTGCACAAAGCTCAATCAAAAAGTGTACATCATCACATTTTTCAGCTAACTGTCTGCAATATTTCTAACCTTCTTCAATAATGTCTTTGAAAACTTGGTCATCAAGGATATCAACCAAATCATTCTCAATGGTCTGTACTTTTTCACGATTGTCCTCAACTTCTTGTTCCTCGACTGTATTTCCATGATTTTCAATAGGTTTCAAGGAAGAAACTTCTCTCAAACTTTCAATCGGGTCCAATGGAATTCCTTCTCTCTACAAGGCATCCTCAAGGTCCTAAATAATATCTTCAAATTGTTGGGATTTCATCCCACAATGCTTGAGAAATTATCAA
>JASDQU010437992.1:55928-75448 GCA_032191745.1 Picea mariana | reverse complement strand
ACTACTTATTTCATCATGTTATTAGATTTATCATTGAGCAAATGTAGAATAATTGTGTAAATGAAAATGGAATTATGCTAAAATGAAGTTGTTATTGTGTATGTATTTAAAAAAATGATTATTTGCTTAGCATCTTGCACTTGGGTGTTACATTGGGGAAACCAATTTTGTATGGCCAAGGAAGACAATTTTGACAAACATGTTTGTTTGCACGAATAACAAGAAGATAATAAGGAAAAAGGGGATTGGAGATGAAACAAGAAGGATGGGTGAATTCTAGAGCGTTTTGGAACTTAAGACTGAAGAACCATATTGTCAGGCCTAAAGAGTGAACTCTTGGGTGATTTTAATTATAACAACAAATGATTGATGTTGTTTAGCAACAAGTTCCCTTGTGTTCCCAATAGTGAGATTCCTAGTTACATGTGCTAGAGAGACCCTGATAAATGAATGGGACGCTCGATGGACTGAGAGAAATGAAGGTGTACATTCCTTGGGTTGGGAAGGTCAAGAGGAAGAGAGATGGAGAAATTTTGGATAGTTTTAGGAGAATTCCAGTGGGTTGTGAGAATATTTGAGCTATGAGTGGACAATGAGAAACACCCTTTCTTATGAATTCCTACCCCGAACTTGGGGGTGACTTACCATTGAGATATGGAACAATATGTATATGGTTGGGTGGAACGTCTATCCCAAACAGTTGGTTGCACAACTATTTTAAAAAGATAAGTGTTTATTTATTTTCTGAGTTAAGTTATGAGTTAACTGCTGTGCATTTTACATTGTGAATGGGAATGAATTATATGTTTTTGTAATGATTTATTTAACTACATTCATATTTAATTCAACATGTTGTATATGCATTAAATTATTGGTATTAGAATGGTTAAATATGTGTGAAATTCATAGCTGGTAAGCTACATGATTTTAGTTAGTAGAATTTTTTTGTTTTTTATGTGTATCATGACCTAATGTTCCTCGCTTAAGCTAGGGAAACATTACACTTAATAAATGAGTGTTAAGGCCTTAGGGGTGTTCACATATCTTGTAATTGAGGGTATTTCTTCATGAGTTGCTCATTTTCCCATGTAGCTTCTTCTGGAGGCATATTCTTCCACTTGATTAGGTACTCCATAATGGTTCTATTCCACAGAGATATATAATGTATATCTATAACTTTTTTGTCTCAAGAATCGACTTCCCTTCTTCATCTAGTTTCAGAAGTTATGTATGCACTGGCATAGTTTGTCCTAAAACCTTTTTTATGAAAGATACATGAAAAACCTTACGAATGCGAGAAGAAGGAAAATACAACTCATGCCACTTGTCCAATCTTACAAATAATCTTGTAAGGTCCATAACATTTTGGAGCTAATTTATGATTCTTCTTCCGTTCGAGAGTAGATTTCTTATAAGGTTGTAGTCTAAAAAATACCCAATCACCCTCCTCAAATTGTCTTTCACTTCGATGTTGATGTGCTTATTGCTTCATCCCGTTTTGTGTTATTTGAAGGTTTTCCTTAAGAATTGTCAATGTTTCTTTAGTATTTTACATATGTGACTCTAATGCCTCCACTTTGGAATGGTCCTGCAAAAAATATGAGAATATAGGAGCTGGATATCCATAAAAGGATTCAAATGAGGAAATCTTAGTAAATGTGTGATAGGTGGTATTATACCATGATTTTTCTACAGGAAGTCACTTCACCCATTGAGATTGTTTTTCTGAAGAATAGAAATGTAAATAACCCTATAAACATTTGTCAACTATTTTCGTTTAACCATCTGTTTGTAGATGACATGTTGAGCTCATAGCTAGTGTTGTTCCACTAATCTTCCATAATTATTTCCAAAATTTTCCTATGAATTTTGGATATCTATCACTTACTATTACTTTAGGAATTCCATGAAGTCTATGGATTTCCTTCATGAACACTTCTTCCACTTGACTTGTTGTATATGTACTTTGAATTCCAAAAAAATGTGTATATTTTGTGAGTCTATCCACGACCAAAAAAATGGCATCCTTACCTTCTTATTTAGGTAATATATGATCAAATCCATCGATATCTCTTCCCATTGTTGATTAGGTATGCGTAAAGGTTGAAGTAAACTTGGATTTTGTACTATTTCTCCTTTATTTCTTAGGCAAAACTAACATTCTCTTATAAATTTTTGAATGTCTTTCTTTATGCCTCCCCCCCAATTTTTTTTTTTGATCCTTTGATATTTTTTAAGGATCCTTCGAAGAGTCATGAGACTCCCTTAATATTTGTTTCTTCAAATTTTATTAATGGCATAAAAATAGTCTGACCTTGTACCATAAAATATTTCTCTTCCATTCCCAATGTTCCATAGAGTTCATCATTTTCTTAATAAATTGTATTTTTTGTCTCGTATTTTTGTCATTTTTCTATTCATGGTGGGATTCTTCTAACCACACTGGAATGGAAGATATAATGGAATATAAACTTGAGGCTTCTTCTATTCTGGAATGGGCATATGCAACCACATTTTCCTTCCCATTTTTGTATATTATTTCAAAGTCAAACCCATGCATTTTTGCTACCCATTTTTGTTTCTCTTCTCAAGACAATCTTTGCTCCAAAAATTACTTTAGGCTATCATGGTCTATCCTAACTTTAAAATGCCTCCCAATGACATATTGTCGCCATTTTTTATTGCATGTAAAATTGTTGCCATTTCTTTTTCATATGTACGTTTCACCAAGTCTTTTCCCTTTAATTATTTACTTTCAAAAGTTAATCATCTCCATTCTTGCATCAATAATGATCCAATTCCTTGTCCATGTTAGAAAATAATAGGTGTGTTCATTTTCACCATAGATAATATCTCAATATTTTCACCCAACCATAGGCACAAAGGCCACCCCTGAGCACCTTAACCTTGACAAACAAAATAATTCTGGAAGCAAACCCTAGAACCAATAGCCAACCAAGGTAGTGTACTTCTCTCCAAATATAGTGTACCAAGCAGAGTCCAAACCATAACCAAAGACCAAGTCACTATTGTATCTCTCCTCCAGTCATGCGCACCACTTTTCCTTATGAATTTGTGAGTGTGAGTAAGAAAAAATGAGCTAGAGTGCCCTCTATTTATATTTCTCCAAGTCACCTGACTTGGCCGACTTCTCTTCCTAGAGGCTAATAACTTAATATTAATTATTCTTTTGATCTGAATTGTCTTCTAGGGTTATTATCCAACATTTTAGGGTTTCTCTTGCTTCCGAGAATATTCTAGTCTCGTCAAAGGTTACACGTAGAGGTTAATACCTCCTTTAGGTACCGTAATATCAACACTCCCTCCTATCTAGGGAGGTATTAAATGAAATGGTCTTGAGAACAAACAAACCATTCAACTAGTAACATCGTCATAGCCACACAAGCTATCTCATGATCAAATCATGAGAACCATCATCACTATCCAACTAGATAGTCTCCATGGCAATAAGAACAATGCCATCCAATAGAACACAACTATGTCTATTCATAGTAGTATGCAAATACTATCTAGTGGTACACAACCATTCATAGTAGCACACACCTACTAACTAGTGACACATGGTCACTACGAGTGGATCACATCCACCACAATAGCATACAACTACTTTCCAGAGACATACAATTTCCACAACAATCATATCATCTGATACAAACTGAGTCATTTAGGCCATTCTTCCACTCACACATGTGAGATATTGGAAGAGAATATGCCCTCGAAAAGTTAAGCATCGACCATGGGCTACCTGGACTATTCTTCCCAAGCATAGAAGAATAATTGTCCCAGATTGTTGAACCTGGACCATTCAACCTAAATAGGCCATTCTGGCCATGATTCATAGTGAAACCTAGAGAGAATGAGTCTGCCCTAGGGAATGACTGTCTGGACCATTTCCTATGGAAATGATTGTCCTGCTCCAACCTCCTACATCGGACCATTCTTCAAAACTGCACAAAATTGTGAACTTTGAAAGAATGAATTCCCATAGGGGTGAACCATTCTTCTTGACCACTTCTCAGAGTGACTGCCAAGGAGAAATATTTTCCTAGACCATCCCCCCACATTGGACACAAGGGGAATCATTGTCTATGGTACATCAACAATATGTCAGACCATGAATGTTTGTTCTAGACCATTTTATGAACTAGAAAATGATATTCCATCAAAAATCTTGGACCACTTTCCAAACTGGAAAGTGACTACCCAACCTGAATCATTTTCCAAATTGGAAAATGATTGTCCATTAAGAATCTTGGACCACTTTCCGGACTATAAATTGATTGCCCAACCTGGACCATTTTCCAAACTAGAAAATGATTTTCCATATATCAATAACATATCAGTGCTCCCTCCCAACCTGGGGAGTAATCACTTCCCTTTCCAATAAGGAAGTCATCTCTACGAGTCTAGATTATCCCTTAAGTACGCAAACTTTTAATCTTGGATAGAGGCTTTACCAAAATATCTATTATATGCTCATAAGTGTAGATATACTGGAGAAACACTTCTCCCCTCTAGAATTTATCACAGAGAAAACAGTACTTGATATCAATGTGCTTCGACCTGTCATGGAACACTGGGTTCTCTGAGAGATTCAAACAACTTTGGTTATCACATTATATCACGGTCGAATCTGGCACCTGATCAAACAGTCCAAAAAACAGCTTAAGGATCCACACTGCTTCCGTACAAGCATCACAAACTGCAATATACTTTGCTTTTGGAGTGCTGATTGAAACAGACTTTTGTTTCCTGCTAGCCCATGATATCATGGAAAAGATCAAACTAAAACATATCCAAGAAGCACTTATTCTATCATCTGCACTCCCTTCCCAATATGAATCTATAAATCCATGTAGTTGTATATCATAACTCAAATGTCCCACGAATATATTTCAAGGCATGCTTTGCAATTATTCAATTCTCATGGATAGGTTTCACTTGGAACTATTTTCATAGCAAAGAAAATATCCGGGTGAGTATTCTCCAAATACATTAACCAGCCATTCAATTATCAATACAGGGACAGGTCTACTATATTAGAGTCTCTCAACTTCTTTAGATATATCATCATGGGAGTTTTCCATGGATTTGTAATCTATAATCCCATAATTCTGAAGAACTATTTTGATACAGTTCTTCTGTCATAGGAAGTTTTCACCACGCTTCTACTGTACACGAGAGGATCTGCAAAAAATTGTTTGAATCCATACAAGGTATTCTTCCATCTGCATACATGGGTCTCTTTCTGGTATACCTAAAAACCTTGAGGTTGATATACATATGCTTCTTCTTCAATTAATCTATTGAAAAGAACAATCTTACATCCATCTGATGTAAACACCAACCCATGGATACTGCAAGAGATATAATGACTCGGGTAGAGGTATATCTGGTTACTGGAATAAGCTGTCATCATAGTCTTCTCCCTCCTTTTAGGAGAACCCTCTAGCCCCGAATCTCTCCTTGTATCTATCAATGCTTCCATTTATAAAAAAAATTCATAGTTTCTCATATACATTGTTCTTCATCACAACTTCCTCCCATTCCTTTTCTTGACTGCTTCTAGTGGATTCAAATCATGTTGGTAGTCTTATGATTTTTGGTATAGTAATTGGTTCAATTTTGTTGTTCTAGATTTTCTTTCTTTCTTGGAACCTTCATGTTCTTCCTCATGTTCCTTTTCAATGTTGGATTCCATGGAATCTTATATATATTCCATGCCCTTCCTTCCTGAAGGTTCCAACTTCTTCTTTTCTCCATAGGAACATAAATTTAGATGGACAACCAAGGATATTTAAGGCTTCTTTTCAAAGAAGACTTCTTCTAGATTCAAGCTGAAAACGTGTTGCTTATCATGGCTGCTACTTCCAATGAAGAACATGGATAGATACTTCACATTATTCACAGATTCTTCAATGGATTACATCATTTGGGATTATCTCCCTCCTAATCCCAGCTTCATGCATGGATGAGAAATATCTAGAAATTCCATGTTTTTATTCTAAGACTGCATGTTTCTGGAATTCTATAATCAAATACCTCTATCTGGGAGAGTCCATGCTTTCATCTGTTGCATCTCTCTTTTCTTTCTGCAACGTGTCACAATCCTATTCTAGTTTCCTTTTTATTACTATCTTTCTCCGAGTCTGAATCCCTCTGAGTCTCTTTTAGTTTGTTTCTATGTTTTCTAATTGTTTCCCATCCGGTAGTTGTTTCAAGCATTGTGTCATCCTTATAAAATTATTTTATGGAAACTTCCGTAAAGATTGTTGATCAAAGGTTTGTCAACATATTTCACAAGGGTACCTACTTGGAACAAGACAAGAAACAAAGGAAAGATTCAGGACAATATGTTTATGATAGTAAATCGAAACAAGAATAAGGACAAGGATAGAGGAAATTGCTACAAGCTGGAAAGACATTTTCATCATAGCTTTCATGAGATAACCTGGAGTCTTTCTATTGTTCCACTTAGATTTATTTTATTATGAGACAAGTATCATTTCTGACATGTCGCTTATACTTAAAACAATATGATTTCTTGACAAAAAACCGAGTTATAGAATACAATATCAACCTTGTAATATCTTGATTAAAGTCATCTTATAATGCCATAAAAATCAAAGACATATTAAGTCAAACCTAGAGATTGTGTTGATCTTATGAATATATTGAATCCAAGATCATTGCATTAGACAAGATCCCTTGTAAATTCCCTGCAAATACATTCATGTTAATGATACAAATTAAAATAACATGTATAGATACATACCTTTAATACCCAACTGTGACAATAAACCTTAGAATGACTTTGCTAGACCAAAGGTTTAGCTGCTATAGGATTGGTAAACCTCATAATGTTCCTTTTGGTAGATATCTCTTGGGAATAACATACACTTTCTTCATGCTAGGTCTTATGTCTTAATGACTGCCACATTTTGAGGTTCCTTCTCTCTCCTTGCTTCAAACTGTGGTTCCATGATCTTTCCTTTCACAATATCCAACACTTTATTCTTGGCAAGGATGAGGTCAATCCTTGTCTTTCAGGCTTTGAATTTAGAAACCCCTTCTAACTTTTTTTATGACTTCATAGAGTAAGTCATGACTTCTTTGACTTGGTCAACCTTTGAATTTGACTTGGTCAACCTTTGAATTTGACCAACAACTCAAAATTGGCATCTTGGCTTGCTGAGAGTACCAGGAGGTACGCTAGGCTAGGGCACACTAGGTTAGCCATGAATTAGGTCAAGTGCTTGACTTAAGATGCCTCAAAACTATGCACTTAGGGCTTCATTGCTGCAGCAAAACTCTGACTTCAACTGTAACTGCAACTGAGAAAATCCTCCCAATCTACCTTCTAGTGGTTAGACTGTTCGAAGATAGTGTGGGCCCATAACCTGATAGAAAATAATAGTGTCCTCGTTTTCGCCATAGACAATATCTCAATATTTTCACCCAACCATAGGCACAAAGGCCACCCCTGATGGTGCAGGAGCATCGCTCCAACCCAGCAAAGCGCCATCTAGACAACACATCAAATCACACATTCAATGGAGGAGAGAGGTGTCAACCCTCATTTTAAATTTCAAATTGTAATTTAATGTTTGTAAGGCTGGAAGAGCCAAAGCCATGCTTTTGCGCAGGTTGTAGATAGGGTCACCTTTAATGGTTGACAGGTTGATGGGGATCTAGATCTGATTCAGATTAGATGGCCCATTGAATGTAAATTCATTGTAATTTATGAGAGTAGGTAGCTTGGAGGGAAGAGCTCGAGGAGCCCCCTTTTGTAAAAATATATTTTGTATCTAGATTGAGGAGGCTAGGAAAAGTTAGTTTTTTGAGGAAGAGAGCCGAGACTCTGTTGAATTCCAAGATCGCCCATATTGTAAACAGGCATTCTGAGATTAATACAAAAAGAGAAGTTTTTCTGCATTTGTGTTTACGTGTGCTTATACATTTATGAATGAATGTATTTTATGCTTTTATGTGCATAGGCCGTAGATGTATGTTAGTTTACATTTGCAGGGACAGACTAGATTCACTGTCTATTGAGTTATTCGATTTAGTCTGGGTTCTTTGTGGCCAAATGCAAGAGGTTGCATGACAGAGTGTTGAGGACTCTGTAAGCCAGTGTAAGAGTGCACTTCTGAATTTTGTAGAATTCAGACAGAGACGTGCCAGGAGGGTGCACCAGAGGAATCATTAACTCAAGGGAGAAGCCTCAAGGTTGTTGAACACCTTGGAGGTGAGACTGTGCAAAGGAGGGCACAGAGAGAAGACAGAATCACTGAAGGTTCTGTAAAGCTCTGTCAGGAGGGCATTGAGTTAGTTCATAGAGTGCACCAGAGAAATCTCTTTCGAGTTCAACAAGAAGAGAAGTGTTGAGAAGGAAGACACTCACAGATTTATTGAACACTCTGTTGGCTCAGCAAGGTGTGCTTGAGCAGGAGGTTTCCAGGAGGGCATCAATTTTTCCCTTTGAAGGGAGGGACAAGGGTCAAGTCCCTTAGAGAATTAGAGAAAGCAAAGATCAGAAGGAATAGTGATTTTGCACACACATTTCAAACAAAAATAAGTGGCAGATTGAAGCCCTTTGAGGTTCCCAAGGTGAAGAAATCTCAAAACAGATAGAATTTCCAGAATGCAGGTGAGACCCAAGGTCATAGGATTCACAGAGGAGGCAAAGGTCGAGGCCTTTTGAAGCATTGAAATCTTCTAAGGTTGGGAAGAAAGGTGCCAAAGCTCAGGAGGAGGAGCACAACTGTCGTTGGATCGACACTGGGAGAGAATATCTGGACCATCGAATCTACATCCAGGGACACATGAGATTGCATAGGGGAATGCACAGAAGATTAGATCTGGGATGCCATATCTAGTGCAGATAGTCGACAATCATCAGATCTGCAGGAGTTGTGCGAACCTTAACGACTTGTGCACACAGGAGACTTCGCATTTCGGTTTTTTGGGGTTTGGAGAACATCGTGCCCAGAGTGGAGGGTCACAAAACCTCGAAAGAAGTCAGTAGCGTCCATTCATCTAATGCGTGGCAGAGGTCCACATAAGTCGGAGGTTTAGAAGGGGAAGAGTCGACATCATCGTGGTCGTCCATCGAAAAGGATGTGTGGCGAGATTTCAACGTTTCGCTGACTCGCTACTGAAGAAAGTCAACAGAGGGAGCTGCGAGAACTCGTGACAAGTGAAATCGTGATTTGATCGCAATCATTGATCAAAAGGAGTCAAGGACTATTAGCCCTTTTCGGCTTTTCAGGAATCAAAGGAACGAGGCGCTTGATATTGGGATCCCCGGTATCATGAAACACGATGCTCCTAAAGGATTGGCCCTAGGTCATAGGATAGGGTCACTTGGAGGAAACCTAAGGGAGGACTCGAGAACCTTAGCCCTATTTCAAATTTTGGGAACTGAAGGAGTCGAGGGACTCAATAACAGGAATTCGTGAAACGAGAATTCCGAAGCACCTTTTGAGTAAGGCCTATGGTCATAGCGACGATCACATGGAGGGGAAATCTCATGCTTGGCACTTAAGTTTTCACACGACGAGTTTTCAATAAAGGGACCTGTGGATCTGTTTGAGGGGTTCCAGCAGGGAACTAGTGAGCCATTTCAGCTCATCAAGGGTTAAGAACGATCATTTGACCGAGAGGTCAGCGGACCCTACCGAGGAAGAGGTATGGGGTATGCGTCAAGTGGTATTAGAGCCACTTTATTTCTATAGAATGTAGGCAGAGGGAGGTAGAGTAGATAAAGGCAATAATCTGATACACACCATCAGGTGGTATCAAAGCAGGAGATTTTCTTCTCTATATTTCAGGTGAGGGGAAAGATGGGAATGCTCTCATTTGCAAACTGAACACTAGATTTGTCAGGAGGGCAGATTGAAGATGAAGGTGTCTATTGAAGGCCGTGAATGTGATCAAGGAAAATACCGCCAGCATAAAAGCAAGGCTGAGATGGATAAATAGCTCAGTGAGATAAGGGAAAGGATGGAACAACTTGCATTTAAAATGCAGCAGGGTGTGAAATCACACTGGGTGTATGAATGGCCCATAAAGAAGAAGTTAAAATGGCTAGTAAAGGAACTGTTGGATAGAGGACAGTGAAGGTTTTTAAGAGGATGGTTGAGGTACGTTGAAAACCTCAGGAACGCAGAGGAAGTGGTTCACATCTGTGAGCCAAAAGATGAGAAGGATCTCAAAAACTGCCAAGTGGGAAGTAAGGAAATTTCAAGTTTCCAAGTGGGCAATGAGAAGAGGTCAATGGTTGATCTCAAAGACTATCAGGTGGGTAGTGAAGAAATTTCCAGTTTTTAGGTGAGAAATGAGATGAGATCATCAGAGGATCTCATAGACTGCCAGGTGGGCAAGACAAAAATCCCATATTGCCAGGTGGGCAAGGGAGAGTAGATGAGGCCATGTGAGAGTCTCATGAACTCGGGGGTGAGGTTGGATCAGCAAGGAGAGCTGACAGAGAAGGATCAGAGGATTTTTCTGATCATTGCAGAAATTGAGGTATTCCTGCCACATAGCCTAGTTGAGGCAAGAGCTTGTGTTGCAGAGGTAGCAACAGGAGAAGGACAACCAGCAGTGACTATCATAGAGGAAAAACAGATGGAGAAGACATCAGAATTTGTGCCAACAGAACGAGAGCGTGCAGATGAGGTACTCACTCCATGAGAGAAGGAATTAGGAATGATGGAGGATTGGTTGAATAATCTAGAGCCAGTAGATGACTGCCAGGAGACAATCATGCATATTTTGAGAGAAGGGCATTCAACAGAATTGCTCAAAATTTTCAGCCAAGAAGTTGAACAAGAGGTAACTTTAGAACTGAAGCCTGCAGTAGAAAATGAAGCAGAATTCCAGTCTGGGGAGCAGCTAGAAGAAGCTAGAGATATGCTAGCAGGAGAACCGGCAGAAGCAAATCTGTCAGAAAAAGAAGCTAAGAAGCAGCTCAGTGAAGAGACTACAGAGTTGAAATTTGCAGAAGAGTGGCAAGCTAAGGCCACAAGAGATGGAGAAAATCACACGGGGGAATTGAATTGATCTACCCATTTGCATGGAAGAAGTGCAACCGAGGAGACTACATAAAGAGAACTAACAACTGGAGCAACTAGACAAGGTAATTGAGGGAATCATAAGGTTGATGTTGAGATTAGCAGTAGAATCTGTCAGTGAGAAGATAAGAAGAAAGAAGCCTACCATAGCAGAAGGGGAGAATAAGAATAAGAAGCAGTAGCAACAGCAGCGAAGCAGTGGAGCAGATGGATAGCTCCAAAAGATAGTTTGGGATCCAGGTGGATTTCAACAAAGCCGAGAATCTCATGAGCAGGGGCTCATGAATTTTTCACAACAGTGGAGTATGGTGCAGGAGCATCGCTCCAACCCAGCAACGCACCAGCTAGAAAACACATCAAAGAGCGCATTCAATGGAGGAGAGAGGAGTCAGCCCTCATTTAAAATTTCAAATTGTAATTTAATGTTTGTAAGGTTGGAAGAGCCAAATCCATGCTTTTGCGTAGGCTGTAGATAGGGTCACCTTTAATGGCTGACAGGTTGATGGGGATCTAGATCTGATTCAGATTAGATGGCCCATTGAATGTAAATTCATCATAATTTATGAGAGTAGGTAGCTTGGAGGGAAGAGATAGAGGAGCCCCCTTTTGTAAAAAGATCTTTTGTATCTAGATTGAGGAGGCTAGGAAAAGTTAATTAGTTTTTTGAGGAAGAGAGCCGAGAATCTGTTGATGTTTGAGCTCACCCATATTGTAAACAGGCATTCTGAGATTAATACAAAAAAAGAAGTTTTCTTGCATTTGTGTTTATGTGTGCTTATACGTTTATGAATGAATGTCTTTTATGCTTTTATGTGCATAGGCTGTAGATGTATGTTAGTTTACATTTGTAGGGACAGACCAGATTCACTGTCTGTTGAGTTATTCGATTTTAGTCTAGGTTCTTTGTGGCCGAATGCAAGAGGTTGCATGACAGAGTGTTGAGGACTCTGTAAACTAGTGCAAGAGTGCACTTCTGAATTTTGCAGAATTCGAACAGAGACGTGTCAGGAGGGTGAACCAAAGGAATCATTAACTCAAGGGAGAAGCCTCAAGGTTGTTGAACACCTTGGAGGTGAGAATTTGCAAAGGAGGGCACAGAGAGAAGACAAAATCATTGAATTTTTTGTAAAGCTCTGCCAGGAGGGCATTGAGTGACTGCATAGAGTGCACCAGGGAACTCTCTTTCGATTTCAGCAAGAAGAGAAGTGTCGAGAAGGAAGACACTCACAGAGTTGCTGAACACTTTGTTGGCTCAGCAAGGTGTGCTTGAGCAGGAGTTTTCTAGGAGGGCATCAATTTTCCCCTTTGAAGGGAGGGACAAGGGTCGAGTCCCTTAGAGAATTCGAGCAAGTAAAGATCAGAAGGAATAGTGCTTTTGCGCACACCTTTAAAACATAAATAAGTGGTAGATTGAAACCCTTTGAGGTTCCCAGGTGAAGAAATCTCAAAGAGATAGCGTTTCCAGAACACAAGAGGGACCCAAGGTCACAGGCTTCACAGAGGAGGCAAAGGTCAAGGCCTTTGGAAGCATCGAAATCTTCTAAGGCTGGGAAGAAAGGTGCCAAAGCTCAGGAGGAGGAGCACAGCTATCGTTGGATCGGCACTAGGAGAGAAGATCTGGACTGTCGAATCTACGTCCAGGAACACATGAGATTGCACAGGGGAATGCACAGGAGATTAGATATGGGCCATCAGATCTAGCGCAAATAGTCAATATTCATCGGATCTACAGGAGTTGTGTGAACCTTAACGGCTCGTTCACACAGGAGACTTTGCATTTCAGTTTTGTGGGGTTTGGAGAACATCATGCCCAGAGTGGAGGGTCACGAAACATCGAAAGAAGTCAGGAGCATCCATTCAGCTGATGCATGGCAGAGGTCCACATAAGTCGGAGGTTTAGAAAGGGAAGAGATGACATCATCATGGTCGCCCATCGAAAAGGATGCATGGTGAGAGTTCAACGTTTCGTTGAATCACTACTGAAGAAAGTCAACGGAGGGAGCTGCGAGAACTCACGACAGGTGAAATTGCGATTTGATTGCAACCGTTGATCATAAGGAGCCAAGGAATGTTAGCCCTTTTCATCTTTTCAAGATTCAAAGGAACGAGGTGCTTGATATTGGGATCCCCGATATCACGAAATGTGACACGCCTAAAGGATTAGCCCTAGGTCATTGGACAGGGTCACATGGAAGAAACCTATGTGAGGAGCTGAGAACCTTAGCCCAATTTCAGGTTTTGGGAACTGAAGGAGTTGACGGACTCAGTAACAGGAATTCACGAAATGTGAATTCCGAACCGCCTTTTGAGTAAGGCCCGTGGTCACAGCGATGATCACATGGAGGGGAAAGATCATGCTTGGCACTTAAGTTTACACACAACAATTTTTCAATAAAGGGACCTGTGGATTTGTTCGAGGGGTTCCAGTAGGGAACAAGTGAGTCATTTCATCTCATCAAGGGTGAAGAACGATCCTTTGACCGGGAGGTCAGCGGACCCTGCCAAGGCAAAGGTAGGGGGTCTGTGTCACCCGAGCACCTTAACCTTGAAAAAAAGAATAATTCTAGAAGCAAACACTAGAACCAATAGCCAACCAAGGTAGCATACTTATCTCCAAAGATAGCATACTAAGCAGAGATTCCAAACCATAACCAAGGCAGAAATTCCAAACCATAACCAAAGACCAAGTCACTACTGCAGCAACTGCAAATCTCTTCTAGTCATACACACCACTTGTCCTTATGCAGATGTGAGTGTGAGTGAGAACAAATGAGCTCTAGCGGCCTCTATTTATACTGCTCCAAGTCACCTGACTGGGCCGACATCTCTTCCTGGAAGCTAATAACTTAATATTAATTATTATTTTGAGTTGAATTGTCTTATAGGGTTATTATCCAATGTTTTAGGGTTTCTCTTGCTTCCCATAATATTCTAGTCTCGTCAAATGTTACATGTAGAGGTTAATACCGCCCACAACTATCGTAATATCAACAATCCATATGCATCACATTCAACTATGAATGTTTTTCCAAAAACCGTTTTTCCAATACTGGTGTAGAAGACATGGCATATTTTGAGAGTGATAATGCCAAGGTGGCCTCTTCATTCCATACAAATGATTTTTTATTCAAAAGATATGTGATTGGGATTGCAATACGTGCATAATTCTTAACAAATTTTTGATAATATCATGTAAGATCCAAAAATCCTCTTTCTTGATGTTCTTAGGAGTAGGACATTTTGTTATAGGTTGAATATTTTGGGGGTCCAACTTAACCCCTTCCCTTGAAACAATATGACCCAAATATTCTACTTCTTGTTTTACAAATTAACATTTAGATATTTTTGCATACAATTGATTGTTCCCATGAATTTGCAGGACTTGATCCACATGTTTAATGTGGTCTTCCCATGATTTTCTATAGATAAGTATATCATCAAATAAATCCACCACAAACTTTCTAATATGGGATCAAAAAAAAAAATTATAAGGATTTGAAAAGTTGAAGGACAATTAGTCAACCCAAAAGGCATGACCAAGAACTCATAGTGCCCATAATGAGTCCTAAAAGCTACTTTGGGAATGCCATCTTTTCTTAATTTGATTTGGTGGTAACCTGATTTAAGATCTAACTTTGTTAAATAGCCACTACATGAAGCTCATCTAATAGCTCATTATTATTTTGAATAACGAATTTATCCTTTATGGTGATTTTTTTTAGATCTCTATAATCATGACACATCCTCCAAGAATGATCTTTTATTCTCTTTATCGCTACTGGAGATGAAAATGAATTTCTGCTTGGTTGAGTAATACCTAAATCTAGCATGCCTTGTACTATTTTATCAATCTCCCCCTTTTACTAATGATGATATCTATAAGGAATTTTATTAGGAGTACTTCCCTGTATTAGTTCGATTTGATGTTCATGATCTCTATATGGAGGTAGACCTTTAGGAATTTATTGGAAAACCCTATAGTTCTTTTCCAAGGTGCATCTTAATTTCTCTGGAATATTTTCATCTTCTTACTTAACTTCCACATAATAAAGTTTAACCACAACTCCCTTTCTACCCTTTTTTATGAGATTTTCCATTCTATGAGAGATGACGACTTGAGAAGGTCTATATTTTAACCCTTTGAGTTCATATTGAATTCCTTCCAATTCAAATCTCATGAATAATTCATTATAGTTTGTATAAATTGTAATTAATGTTCTCAACCATTGAATCCATAAAACAACAAACCTCCAATGGGAATGACATACATTGGAATTTCCAAATTATATTCTCCCATACTTAGTTTAATCTTGTGTCATTTTCCCACACAATCAATACTCCCTCCATTAGCAATCAAAAATTGAAAATTTGTCACTGGATATACAAAACAATTGAGGTTCTCTGTTAATATTTTATCAATGAAGTTATTGGTACTACCGGAGTCAATGACCAATATAACATTTTTCTTTTTAATGTAACCTACAAACGTTAGGTTTTGAGGTGCTGACAAACCTGTGAATGCATGAATACATATTTCACACTTGTTTGAATCAATGTTGTGCACAATTTCTTCCTCTATTTATTGTTCTTTTAAGTTGACAAGTTCTTCCTCATTTATTTGTTTAGATGCCTCCACTTCCTCTTCATTATTTTCCAAGGTGAACAATTTTGTTTCTTGACATTTATGCCATTTGGACGATTCATTGTTACAACCAAAGCATATTCCTTTTTCTCTTCTTTCCTCCATTTCCTTCTGTGATATTTGAGTAGGTTGAGGTACAGTTGTCTTATGAACCTCAAAACAATATTTGTTGGCTCTATGTCCTCTCGATGGGGGGTTAAGGGCCCAGGTTTCATAAAGCTTTACCAAAAAAACCCCAAGGCATAGTCATTTTCAATATTCAATATTCAATTGAGGACCTAATAAGGTATCACTTGAGACACCATGATAATCACATAGACCATTAGTCTTTTGTTAGATGTGAAGGGAAAAAACACATAGGTTAAATTCTCGGGAATAAACCCCATTAGTTCATTCATATCTAAGAAACAAAATACCATGCATTAGAGTAAAAAAACATACAATAAAACCATGAAATAGAGAATTGTAGAAAGAAAGGTATTCACATTTCATTCATTAACTTCCAATTCATTTAGATACAAAGTCATAATAGAGATTTGTGCCATGCGCTCTAGTCTCTTCTTTTCAATCATACATAGTTCTAGCTCTATTACAGACTCATGTAAGACTAGGAATAAATATGACATAGAAATCTCTCCTTCTATGTTCCAGTCTACTCTCTGTTACCATAATGAACTCTCCCTTTTTCCACTACTCTACTCCACTCTCTTAAGTGAACAAAATCCCCACACACTTTATGTGTCTACATGAATTCCCCCATATCTTTCTTGAAGCGTGGAAATCCTAACTAACTTTCCATCACATCCATACATTTTCCCATGATCATTCAAGTTGTTATGACAATCACTTACAAAGATCCCCAAAGATATGCTCAGATTTGGTATGCATGCGATCTCTTCTTGATTCCTTTCATGCAATACAAAAATGGTTTGGCGCACGCAGTATTCCTTTGGCTGGCATTGATGTTGATCCTTCCTAGCACCACACATTGTATCTTCATGGGCGTGCATGCAATATTGATTTGTGGCACGAGCGTAACTTCTTCAAAATCTTGGGTACCAATAGGCCCCCATCACTATTAGTTGGCTCATCCTCGAGCCAACGACCCTGTTTATGGATTAACAAAGGAGGTGGATGACACTATGGTCATGATTTCCTGAATGAATTGTTTACAGTGACCTCCGACCTCATCAAAAGTCCCTTTTAGTCTTTGTGTGAGTTGACAAACCTCGTTTGCATCAATCATTGTAACCTCTGGGGACTACAGGTTGATATGCTCCATTTTTGTTAGTATTAGGGTTGTTTTTGAGTGTGTTGCTTCAATTTGATTGTAATACAACTAGGATTTTTTGACCAAATCTATAGTAATTCCAGAGAGGGTTTGTTGTTTAGTGCAGGCTGCTGAAATATTTTCAAAGTTTGTTGGAAATCACTGTCATTGTTGCTTGTCATTCAACCAAGGGCAAGGATGATAGTTCCTTCTGTTGTCGCATGACCCATGCTTCCATGGTTTGGATATGCTCATCAATGGAACATACTTTGGTTTCATTTTGGAGGTGATTTGAGAGTGTGAAATTGTAGTCAACTAGTCTCATGAAGTTGTTGATGCGTTCTTGTCCCCTTTTCAATGCTTCTTCTGTGACTGTTATTTTCTACTACAACTCTTGATTTCCTGGGTAGGCCTCTTGAGATTTTTGTGAATCTTGAGATTCCATGTTTCCAAGAACTAGACTTTCTCCTGGACAACATGAAGCTTGTGTGATGTGAGTCTATTCGAAATATTTTCCTCTATCTTCTATAAATGCATTTAGAATTCATCGATTGTACTGATGCTTTCTTTGTGGACAATGAGTGTTATTTCATGGTGGTATTTACTCTCAGTATGCGAAGTAAATTACGTGGCATGGAGTACTTTGAACTCTTTTTTGTGCAGCCTCGACCTCTTGGTGAGCCTGCATTTCCCTTTGATGTTTGCATGGGGTGTCTTTGTGCACGGTGATTTCTAGATCATGTTGTTGTTGCAATCATTCATGCGGTTGGATAGGCGCCCGATGTCTATCTCCAAGCTTTGTCATGATTGTGGTCATATAAGTTTGCGAGTATTGTGTAGGAAATTGTGCCAATTTGATTTCGACAATGGATGTGTCAAAATGAATAACGACCAATGGGTTGAACCACAATACTCATATTTGGCTACTATTGCTTGATTCAATTATCTAATGTTATTGACGGGGGGCTATTGGGTGGAAATTGTCAATTATTGACATAGTTTGTCAAATTTGTTGGCTTCCTTTTTTTGTATGAGCTATTATATTATTATTTATCCCTTGAGTTCCTTGACTAGGTTCGGGATTGTTGTGACGGTATGTCATGCTTCCTTTGTCGGGGTGTTGGTATCTGACCATTTAATTTTTCTCGTTGATACAGGAGCATCACTGGAAAGCATGTGGAGTAGGACCCATCAGCGTCTGGGAGTCTGTACAGAATCTCAATGGTGGTAGTTGCAGTAGACATTTTTGAAGTACGCCTTAACTCAGAGCCGAAAAAACCTTTTGAGGCACGCTTGAGAAATCATGAGCGAAGTGGGAATTTCCACTCCAACTCTAGAATGTGACTGGTCTAGATAGTTTTTAGGTTAAGTTTTAGAGTAGACAAGTAGCCAGGGGAAACCCTAAGAGCCCTCTGAGATAAATAGAGGTTTTGTACGCTCAAATGACGTTGGCTGTAGGTTAGATAGTTGCAATTTTGTAGGATATTTCTGAGTTTTCAGTCTTTGTTTTGATTATAGTTGTAGCCATTTTCACTTATGAATATAACATAGAAAAATTTTGACCCAATGCATGGTGTGGACATTGTTTTTCAATTCTATGTTATTGTGTTTTCATGAATGAATGAATGAATTTCGTTATGAGTAGAAGGAACTGTGAATGTTAGGATAAGTTTCAAATGTTTCTCTTCTGTCGAGTGGTGAAAGGTGTGCACACAGAATGAAAGGAGTGTGTTAACGGGATCTGTTTCGATTCCGAAGCTCATAAGAGATAGCACGAAACTTTCCCTTTGCAAGGAGTGCAAAGAGACTAGTCCAAGGTGTGCACAGTCGTCCGCAAGAATTTGAACCTTGTGTAAAGATATGGTGCAAGGAGTGCACAGATCCGAGATTCGATTAAGTGTCAAAGGTACTTTGCAAGAGGTCGACAAACCAGAAAAGGATAATGCCAGGAGGGCAAGAGGAATTTCTTTTCGGGAAATCCTTCGGAACTGAGTTATCAAAATCCCTGAGACGCAAGGAATGCGTGGGAAGTCGAAGTCTTCACGAGACCAAGATCAAGAAGAATAAAACTTTTCATAAGTGTTAATGAGATCCAAGAAATGGATTCGTAGGAAGGACAAAGGTCGAAGCCTTTGAATCCTTCGAAAATCTTCTAAGTCTAAATAAAGTGTAAGCTCAAGGGGAAAGATCTGGACCGTCTGATTAGCATCAAGACAAGGAGGAGCAAGAAAAAAGGAGGAAAGATCTCAACCATTTGGTATGAGCGCAAAGGAATCATAGCAGCCCAACCAAGGTAAAGTGCACTAACGATAAGATTTGAGAGTACACAGGAGGAGCGGGGTTACGAATTTCTGAAATCATCGGAACCATCCATCAAGGAGGACACGTGGTGAGAGATAAAAATTTAGTTGACTCGTGACTTAGAGAACTCAAAGGTAGAGTTATAAGAACTCGTGAATCACAAAACCGTGATTTGATCGCAGTTGTTAATCGGAGGAGGGAGATGAACCGT
>JASDQU010437992.1:15455-55828 GCA_032191745.1 Picea mariana | reverse complement strand
GATTTTAATTTGGAGCTCAGGAAGGGATCGAAAAGTTGCCTGCAAGTTTAAGTGTCATTTTTCCATTTGCAACTCAAAACCATAAACGATCATTCACCGTAAAACCCAACCAAAATGATGGTGCTATTTTGGGAGTTAACAGTCGGATCAAGGAGAGATTTGGACCGTTGGTTTCCCAAGGAGATATAGGGATAAGGGAGGTAAGCAGTCCTCCAACTTTTTGAAATGCAAAGTCCCGATAGGCGAAAAGGAGATCCGAACCGTTGGATCACGGGGATTGTGGACCATTGATTTGGTGCTCCGATATATTAGTATTTCAGGATTTAGGAGGTCGAAATATTTGGGGTGACTCATATGCGAAGACCCAATATGCGAAGTCATGATGCGCCTTTTGATCAAGTGAGTGGTCACAGTCGTGGTCACGTAAATGAAAGGGCTTAGCCAAAGAAGAGATAGCACATGTTTGGCGTTGAGGTTTGAACAATTCTCAGGAGAGGTCCCACGGGTCTCATACGACCTACTTCGTTTGAGAAAGTACCTGTGTAAGTGGGTTTGGGGTCTAGAAGAGACCCAAAGAGTCAATCAGACTCAGTTTCTTGATTGATCCTAGACTAGGAGGTCATGCAGCCCTTAGGAGAGAAGGGTGGTATGTGTCAAGTGTATCAGAGTAGAAGTTTTTCTTGCAGATAGAAAGCAAAGGAGAGGAGATAGAAGAACTCAAAGTTGTACTATGTGTGTGACAGATGGTCAAAACAATTCCACCAAGGATATGAGCAGAAGCACCTTTAGCCAATCGAGTTATAGAAAGCGAGATGTGAGAAATTCGTGCAAGATTAGAGGTGATGGAGGCAGCACAGAGAAGAGCACCTAATACTGGAGACATCAACGATACAAAGAGTGAAGCAGTAGAAGTAGAATAAGTTGTAGGAGAGGATGTCATTGAAGAATGCTTGCTGAGAGAAGTTGTTAGATTGGGAGGAAGAGCCAAGATAGAGGTCCCAATGTATGAAGGCAATTTATATGATGAAGAGTTGTTGGATTGGATAAGATCCATGGACAAACATTTCGATTATGAAGATGTCGATGAAGATAGAAAGGTGAAATAGGTTGTCACTCAGCTCAAAGGACATGCAGCAGTGTGGTGGCATGAACTGTAGGCTAAGAGGAGAAGCAAAGGAAAACATAAGATAAAGAGTTGGGATAGAATGGTATCCAAGATGAAGGCTAAGTTCATGCCCAAATATTATTAGATTAATCTGTTCAGGAAGATGCAGAACCTGAGACAGAAAGGGATGATAGTTAGGGAGTACATAGAGGATTTCTATAGGTTGAACATTAGAACTGGACAAACAGAGAAAGATGAAGAAAAAAATTCTAGATATATAAATGGCCTGAGATATGAAATCCATGATGAGATCAGCATGATGTCAGTAAAGACAGTGGAGGATGCTTATCAGTTCGCACTTAAGGCAGAAGAGAATTTGGCCAGAAAACAAAGCCAACGAGGAAGAGGTAAAATACCAACCCCAACTAGAGGTAAGGTAGTTAACCATGACAAGGCACATAATTCTAAGGATGATTCTAAAAAACCACACAGTCACTTGGAAAGAGGAGAAAATTCCCGAGGAAGACAAGGTGGTGGAAGAAGTTCTTCTAGAGGAAGAGGAAGAAGAGGAGGAGGAGAAGTAAGATGATATGCCTATGGAAAGACAGGGCACATGTCTTGGGACTGTCCCGAGAAGAATAAAGAAGGAGGAGGTGAAGCTCACATTTCAGAAGCACAGAGAAGAGATGTTGAAGCAGAAGGAGAAGAGGATGGAAGATTCCTGATGTTGAGGAAGGTTCTCTTAAAACCAAAGGCAGAAGTTGAAAAGCCAGTGCAGAGGAATAGTCTCTTCAAAACATCTTGCAAGACTAAAGACAGAGTATGCAAGGTGATAATTGACAGTGGGAGCACTAATAACTTAGTATCCACAAAGATGGTGGAGAAATTGGAGCTGGAGACAACTACACATCTAAATCCATACAAAGTCTCATGGTTGCATAAAGGACACCAGGTAATGGTTACTAAACAATGCTTGGTTGAATTTAAGATAGGAGGATATAGAGATGAAATTATGTGTGATGTAATTCCCATGGATGTATGCCATATTTTGTTGGGAAGACCATGGAAGTTTGATAGGAATTTCATTCATTATGGGAGGAAAAATACATACACCCTGGAGAAGAATGGTAGAAAACACATGTTGCTGCCAATAGAGGGGAAGAAAGTGAAAGAGGAAGCTAGCACAAGCATACTTCTCATGAGTGGGAAGGAACTTCTGAAAGAATTCAATGACGAACAGGAGATGCAATTCGATGTGGTGAGGAAACCCAGAGCTATCTTTACAAGTACTTCGATGGAGGATTTTCCTGAGGAAGTTCAGGAATTGCTGGAAAATTTCGCTGACATAGTAGTGGATGAGATGCCTAACTCATTTCCACCCATCAAAAGTATCAGCCACCATATTGACTTGATACCAGGAATAAGTCTTCCAAACAAAGCAACATATATATTGACACCTTGAGAGAACGAGGAAGTGAAGAACCAAGTCCAAGAATTGTTAGACAAGGGTTTGGTTAGAGAGAGCTTGAGTCCATGTGCAGTACCAACAGTATTGAGTCCATGTGCAGTACCAACAGTATTGAGTCCAAAGAAAGATGGAGGATGGGGAATGTGTATAGAATCAAGAGACATTAACAAGATCACCATCAGGTATAGATTTCCTTTACCCAGAATGGATGATTTAATGGACTATTTAAGTGGAGAGAATTTATTTTCTAAAATATATTTGAAAAGTGGATATCACCAAATTAGGAGGAGAGAAGGTGATGAGTGGAAAATAGCCTTTAACACAAATGAAGGTTTGTATGAGTGGCTTGTTTTTCCATTTGGCTTAACAAATGTCCTGAGTACTTTTATGAGGCTAATGAATGAAATACTGAAAGATTTCATTGGCAAGTTCATGGTTGTGTATCTGGATGATATACTAATCTTTAGCATGACTAAAGAGGATCATTTGAGGCACCTAACACTAGTGATGAGAAGACTACAACAGGAGAAGTTGTTGATAAATGTGAAGAAGTCCTCTTTTATGAAGACAAAACTCATTTACTTGGGTTTTGTGATCTCTTCAAATGAACTAAAGATGGATCCATAGAAGGTGAAAGCAATCAAATAATGGTTCTCACCAAAGAGCATGTTTGAAGTAAGGAGCTTCCATGGATTAGCAAGCTTCTATAGGAATTTCATCAGAGACTTCAATGGAATTTGTGCACCAATGATGGATACAGTGAAGAAGAAGCACAAGCATTTTAAATAGATAGAGGAAGCTGAGAGGAGCTGCAATATACTAAAGGGGAAAATAACAGAATGACTAATTATGGTCTTGTCGAATTTTGAAAAGACATTTCAGGTGAGATGTGATGCAAGTGGAGTTGCAATTTGATCAATTTTGAGCCAGGATAACAGATCTGTTGCGTATTTCAGTGAGAAGCTGAATGAGACCCAAGAGAAAATACTCCACGTATGATAAGGATTTTTATGCCATAATTCAATCCTTGAATAAGTGGGGACATTACCTTGTCCCATGAGAATTTGTCTTGTATAGCGATAACCAGGCTTTACAATTCATAACCAGGCATGAAAAATTGAATCAGAGGCATGCAAAATGGGTTGAGTTTATGAAAAAATTTAATTTTGTCATAAAACATATTGTTGGGAATGCTAACAAAGTTGTTGATGCATTAAGCAAGAGATGTTTGATTCTACAGGAATTTCAGGTGAAGACCTTGGGGTTTGAACACCTTAAGGATATGTATTGTGATGATACAGATTTCAAGGAAGCATACGAAGCATGTGCAAATCCTATGCTGAGAGACAAAAGCCAGTGGACAGAGTATATGATTCAAGAGGGATTCTTGTTCAAAGCCAATTAGTTGTGCATACCAAAATGCTTAATGAGGGATAACCTTTTGAAGGAAAATCATAGTGGAGGATTAGTTGGGCATTTCAGCCATGATAAAACGTCTGCATAGTTGAGCAGTTCATACTATTGGCCAGGTATGAGAACAGAGGTGATAAAGTTTATGAATAGATGTATAATCTTCCAGCATGCAAAAGGAAAAAGACAGAACACTGGATTGTATCAACCATTGCCAATACCATGGAGGCCTTGGGATGTAATAAGCATGGATTTTTTGTTGGGAATGCCAAGAACGCAAAGAGGGTTTGATTTTATATTTGTGGTGGTGGATATATTTTTAAATATGGCACATTTTATCCCATTCCAGAAGACCAGTGATGCAACGCATGTTGCAAATTTGTTCTTTAAGGAAGTTGTGAGACTTCATGGCCTACCCAGAAGCATTGTCTCGGACAGAGACACAAAATTTGTTGGTCACTTTTGGAGAACACTGTGGAAGAAGTTGGGCATAGACTTGTATTTTATCTCATCTTATCACCCTTCGACAGATGGATAGACTGAGGTGGTAAACATAAGTTTTGGAAACTTGTTGAGGAGTTTGGTTACTGAACACCATAATCAATGGGATCAAATTCTGCCACAAGCAGAATTTGCATACAATGACTCACCAAACAGGATCACTGGAAAGATCCCATTCCAAATATTATATGGAATGCAACCCATGGGAGTATCTGAGTTGAGAGACTTGGAACAGAGTGAGATCAGGAGCATTGGAGTAGAAGATTTTGTTGTAGAAACGTAGAATCTCCATAGCTAGATCAGAGGACAGTTGCAGAGTTCTAACCAGGAGTACAAACATAGAGCTGATCAGCATCACAGAGAACTTCAATTTGAAGTAGGATATCAGGTCCTGGCACATCTCAGGAAAGAAAGGTTCCCTAGGGGAACATATAACAAGTTAAAAATGAAGAAAATAGGACCATGTAAGATCTTAAGGAATTTTGATGCAAACACATATGAGATTGAGCTACAAGATGATGTGGGCATATATTCCATATTCAATGTTTCAGACTTGTATCCTTACAGGAAACATGACACAGAGGGATCAAAAGATCGAGAGAAGTTCCAATGGGATAAACAAATGCCTATAGCAGAAAAACCATAGATGGAGAAGATTGTTGATCAGAGGATTGGAAAAAATACCAGGAGGAAGACCTATTTTGAATATCTGGTCAAGTGAAAGGGACACCCAATAGAAGATGCCAGTTGGGAAAATGAAGCTATTATACAGAAGAATGGAAATTTGGTACAGGAGCTCATGGACAGGAGTCCATGAATTTTTTTCAAGGGGGGTATGATGCAAGAGCATCATTGGAAATCATGTGGAGTAGGACCTATTAGCGTCTAGGAGTCTATATGAAATCTCAATGCTGGCAGTTGCAGTAGACATTTTTGAAGTACGCCTTAACTCAACGTTGGAAAAAACTTTTTAGGCACGCTTGAGCAATCGCAAGCGAAGTGGGAAGTTCCACTCCGGCTCTAGAATTTGACTGGTCTAGATAGTCGTTAGGTTAAGTTTTAGAGTAGAAAAGTATACAAGGGAAACCCTAAGAGACCTCTGAGATAAATAGAGGTTTTGTATGCCCAAATGAGGCTGGCTGCAAGGTAGATAACTACAAGTTTGTAGGAGATTTCTGAGTTTTCACTCTTTGTTTTGATTACAGTTGTAGCCATTTTCACTTATGAATATAACATAGAAAAATTGACCCAATGCATGGTGTGGACATTGTTTTGCAATTCTTTGTTATTGTGTTTTCATGAATGAATGAATGAATTTCGTTATGAGTAGAAGGAACTGTGAATGTTAGGATAAGTTTCAATTGTTTCTCTTATATCAAGTGGTGAAAGGTGTGCAAATAGAACACAAGGAGTGCGTTAATGGGATCTGTTTCGATTCTGAATCTCAGAAGATATAGCACAAAACTTTCCCTTTGCAAGGAGTGCAAAGATACTGGTGCAAGGCATGCATAGTCATCTGCAAGAATTTGAGCCTTGCGTAGAGATCTGGTGCAAGGAGTGCACAGCTCTAAAATTCGTCTAAGTTTTGAAGGGACTTTGCAAGAGGTCGACGAACAAGAAAAGGAGAATGATAGGAGGGTGAGAGGAAATTATCTTCGGGAAATCCTTCAGATCGGAGTTATCGAAATCTCTGAGACGCAAGGAATGCGTAGGAAGTCGAAGTCTTCACAAGACCAAGCTCATGAGGAATAACACTTTTCATAAGTGTTAATGATATCTAAGAAACGAACTCACGAGAAGGACAAAGGTTGAAGCCTTTGAATCCTTCGAAAATATTCTAAGTCTGAAGAAAACGTAAGCTCAAGGGGAAATATCTGGATCGTTCGATCATCATCGAGACAATGAGGAGAAAGCACAGAGAAAGAAAGATCTCAGCCATTTGGTATGAGCACAAAGGAAGTGTAGCCGCCTGACCAAGGTAAAGTGCACTAACGATAAGCTTTGAGAGTACATAGGAGGAGCGGGGTTATGAATTTCTGAAATCATCAGAACCATCCATCAAGGACGACACATGGCAAGAGATCATCATTTCGCTAACTCGTGACTTAGATAAGTCAAAGGAAAAGTTATAAGAACTCACAAATTGTGAAACCATGATTTGATCATAGTCATTGATCAGAGGAGGGAGTTGAACCGTAGATCTGGTCTTGTCAGGAGTTCATAACTCGGGATATCAGAAGTAGGTGTTATGGGAACTCATGAAATATGAGTTCGCAATTCGATTGGAGCCGTCAGATCAAGGAGATATTTGGACCGTTGGTTTCCCAGGGAGATATCGAGAGTTCGGATATCGGGAGAAGGGAGGTAAGCGGTCCTCCATCTTCATGAAACGCAAAGTCTCGATAAGCGAAAATGATATCAGCACCGTTGGATCGCGAGGATTTTGGACCTTTGATTTGGCGCTCTGAAATATCAGTATTTTGGGATTTCGGAGGTCGGGAGAGTCGAGGTGACTCACATACGAAGACCTGATATGCGAAGTCGCGATGTGCCTTTTGATTAGATGAGTGGTCACATTTGTGATCATGTAAAGGAAAGGGCTTAGCTAGAGAAGAGCTAGCACCCATTTGGCGTTGAGGCTTGAACAATTCTCAAGAGAGGGCCCGCGGGTCTCATACGACCTGCATCGTTGGAGAAAGGACCTATGTAAGTGGGTTTGGGGTCTAGTAGGGACTTGAAGAGTCAATCAGACTCAGTTTTTAATCAATCATTGACCGGGAGGTATTTCATCCCTTATAAGAGAAGGGGGGTCTACATCACTCGTCCATCATCTCTTGTTTCTAACTTGATCGAGAACCACGGTGTGTTGTGAAAATGAGTCAGATGACATAGGGACTTTCCTTATGATGAGTGTAGGTTGGAACTCCAGTGGGGGAGTTGGTGTGCAGTCTTCATCCGAGATAGAATCTAAGTTTATCGAGGCTAGACCTAGTGGAGTTAAGGGATTTTTCCTCTTGGGAGACCTATCTTGGTTAACTTCCAGCTCTACTTGAGTGCATGCCCCCTTACCCGTAGATTGCTTTCCCTTTTCTTACGATGTTCCTACTTGTTGTTGCATGGGCACCGATGTCTTGTCCTTCTGTAGTGTTGTTGCTACTGCTCTTTTCCCATCTTAGTTCCTCTTTTTCCTTGTCTTAAACTGATCGAGTTCATCCTCAAGGGTAGGTTTGAGATGATCGACCCATTCTTCAACACCTTGTTGGATGTCTTATTTCGTGATACAAAATGGCAGCATGACATTTTTGGCATGTTAGTCTGCAAGTGGATAAATAAAGAAATGTTGGAAATTACATTCAAATTGGAGGTAGGCCTCGTGCCCTTCCATGATGTTGCTCAGGATGTGCAATGTTGAATTAGCTACTTGGATAAGATGTGTGTACCACTTCTGAAATGACTTGTGATGTTCAGATTGGACTTCTTGTTCCTTAGTGTATTGTAGTGTGAGAAATTTGGGGGTTGTGAAGTGTGGCACATCGGCTGCGTCATCCTTGTGGACTAGAGGGGGCCTCGACAGAATCATGGAAATTAATAATATGACCTAGTTGTACTGAAATTATTTACCCAAGTCCTGAGCCTCCAAAAACATAACAAACAATTTGTTTAATAAATAGATAGAATCTTGTCGCACATATTTTTTCAACAATAAGGAATCTGATTGGACATTCATCCTTACGAAACTTGTGGAATAGATTGTAGAAAATCAGATTCTTTAGTCATTGATATCTGCAATCAGTACCTCACAGGACCCTCTGTGCGTAGCATACTTAGTGTAAATTTTTCATGGGCCACGTCCTTAGCCTTGACTACTTGTGTTGGGTCTTCAACCTTTATTGGAAGACCTAAAACTTGGTACATGGTTTTCTCGTCATGTTATGTACCTAAATAGATCTGAATATATCTGCAAATATACTTAATAAATAACCCTTAATATCAACCACTATAAACCAAAACATTCACCAAAATATTGAACACAAGAATGTAGACAAAACCCTTGAGGTAGGGTAACACCATATATTAATCCTTATGGAAGGATAAAAATATTCAAGCCATCCTTGCTTGTACAATAAAAATATTCTTCACTATGCTCCAATACATTACTTTCACTTCTTTATATAGCATTCTCTATATTCTAGGAACATTATAGAGAAGGAATATTCTAGAAACCCTATTTATTATATCTAACTACCAAAGTGCGCCTTATTTAATAATATATTGGACCTATTCCACATTAAATTAAATGGCCTCAACTAATAATACATAACCACATTCTCATTAGGTACCCCATATTACCTCCCTAGGTATACTACATTTCATCCCCTTCACATGTTTCATCATCGAAACATGAGAAGAAACCATACAATATGACCAGCTAAGAAATGTAGTCAATCAGTGCCAAGTACGACCATCCATCCATCCTAATGGAAGACAGACACGATGCCCAATTGTTTCCTTGCCACCCTGTTCTGGATTTGCATCATGTCAATATTGCCATGGGAGTGGTTCTCTAGCCTAATGTACTCATGTAGTGTTGGTAGGCCTCCATGCACCTTTGGATTTCTTTCCTTTATGGTTCCTTGCTAGTGCATAAGTGTGTTGATGCTCACACCCTTTCCTTGATGACTGTTGTTTCTCTACATGGTGTGGATGGAGATATACAACAATTGTAGGAATATTTCCTATTTTCTTCAATTCTGCCACATGATGTTTCTTTGAGTCAATGATCTCCTTGGATTTTTTATTGTGTCCTTCCTGTGGATTTTCTTCATCTCCTTCTATGGACTCTGCCTCTGATTTAGCTTCTAATTTTGCAATAAATTCTTTGTTTTCCCCCATAGGCCCTTCTTGCTTACTAAGAGACACATCCTGCAATGCAGTTTTCTTTTTCTTGTACCAAAGCTTTAGAAACTTATTTTTCACATTAATATTAACTATACCAACTAACTCCATCCAAGGATATCCCAAAACAATATCCTCATCAGCCATATCTATAGAATGAAAATCAAAATGCAACACATATTTTTCCATGGTGATTTTCAAATATTTAAAAATTTGAACATTTTCACCCTCAACCTGTGTGTTGTGAATATTCTTTGCAAGAAATTGCAATCTATTAACCAACTAAATATTGATAAAATTTTGTTGGCAACTAGGGTTAGTAGAAACAATGACATTTTCTTTATGAATACAACCATGAACCTGTAATATAGATTTTCCACATGAAAATAAACCTTTGGTGATGTATTTATCCTTACTCTTCATATGAAACCACTTGCCTAAAAGTAATTTTTCAAGTGATTCCTCGAAAAGTGACATCCACTTAGAATAGTGAAATGATTGCCACCATATGAACGCATCATCTATGAAACCCCAATGTACATGAGATTTCCACTTCTCTTTCCATGATGAATTTTCATATTGCATATATGCTTCAATACTAGGGCCATCATATTCCAGTAAAAAACATCTTGCTTGGAAGAAATCTTCAACAAAAACTAGGGTTTATAAAAAAAACTTACTGTGCAAATCCTGTGGTTTTTTTCAAAAAAACTCTGAAAAATGACCAAATTTAAAATGTTCATAACTTTACTTCTCATAATTTTTTTCAGACAGTTTTTTTTTTTAATTGAGTATTTTTCCGAGAGGAATTCAAATATCCAAATTATTTTTCCAAATTTGGCTCAAAAAGTTTTAGATATGAAGTTGAAGTGTGTTGCCCTCTTTTTTTCCTAGAAAAAATCTGCAAAAAGAGCCAAAAATTTCTTCTCTTTGGCCAAGGAAAGTGCTATGATGTCAATTGTTATGTACTTGAATAGATCTAAATAGATTTGGAAATATACTTTAGAAATAACCCTTAATCTCAACCACAATAAACCAAAGCATTCACCAAAATACTGAACACAAGAATGTAGAAAAAAACCCTAAGATAGGGTAACACCATATATTAATCCTTATGGAAGGATAAAACTCCTCAAGCCATCTTTACTTGTACGGTAAAAATATTCTTCACTATTCTCCAATACATTACTTTCTCTTCTTTATATAGAATTCTCTATCTTCTAGGAATATTCTAGAGAAAGATTGTTCTAGAAATCCTATTTATTATTTCTAACTACCATAGTGGGCCTTATTTAATAATACAATGGACCTAGTCTACCTTACATTGAATGGCCTCCACTAATAACACATAACCACATTCCCATTGGGTACCTCCCTAGGTACCCCATATTACTCCCTAGGTATACTACATGCCAATTGGGTATTTTTGATCTAGCCAAATAAATATGCTATGTATTTGGTTAAGTAAGAATCAAATGCATGCCTTGACTGGCGGGCCTCGGCCAAAATATGGGAAATCCACCAAATTTAGTACACTAGATTGTTGAAGGGGCTTGGCCCATTGTTTGGTGACCACCTTATGTTTCCCACTTCCCCCCTGAATTATCTCTGCATATTGGTCAAATTGCAACTTAGGGTATTGGATCAGGTCTCAAACATTGTAATCGACATACTGCAATAGGGGGATTTCCTTAACCAAGGGCTCGTGAAACTTACATTTGAGGGTATGACAGGATTAGGAACATGTTTTTCCTTGGTGGCCTTATATTTTTTTCATGCATGGGGCTTACTGGTGGATTCCATTACATTATGTGACTAGGTAGTGCTTCTATATTATATGTGCTCTTCTCTGGGACGACTATGATGATTGAGTCTGTGGCTTGATCTGCCTAAACTGTCGACACTTTGTTACTTGAGTATTCCCCCCTTGGCTCTACACTTTTCTCTCATCTTGCTGGGAGGAAATGGTGAGTTTAAATATGGTTATGGAGCCTTAAATACATGAAGGGTGATGTTCTCCTGACGATGATGACTACCAAGTTTTCATAAAATATGTTTATTATTGAATCACCCTAGTATAATTGGTACACACTATAAGGACCTTATTACCATAATTGTTTTCTTTTCCCCATGTCGCCATCACTTGTCCTATGGATAATGAACCAATTTCCCACCATTGTATCCACATGCATCTTGTCAGTCAACTATCAGTGGATGATGTTCTATCCTTTTGAGTTTAATATGGAATTTATAGCTTAATATTTTCCAAAATGTGCAAAATCTTAGTTGGAAACAACTTGTTGTGTCCCACCTTATTACACTGAGTTGTCTATGCCATATATTTATTATTTTTATAATGACTACTCTACATATTCCCTATGTCCTATCCTACTAGAGCACAATGTGTGTCTATTGTGCACCCCTGCTCCATTCTAGGAATGTCATCTTGTCACATCCAACCTTGGCGGGTTGTGACACTTCTTTACTTTAACCTTGTTCCTCAAACCTTTCCATGGAGGGTATTTGGTTCTTACAGTTGGGACCAGCTTAGTTTGTTGACTGCCCAACCCTTGGTTTGGTTCAAACTTTGGCTTGCACCTCTTATCTACTGAGGCGATCCTAATTAAAGGCACTTGATGGGTGGGGATACTTTTCAACAAAATTCTTTTGGAAATGTGATGGATCCCTTGTGTATTTTAACTTTGCTTATTTTTTCAATGCCTTTTGAAGGAACACATATGTTCTTGGGGATTTACCATAGACTTAAATATTTACTTGATCGACTGCACCACCTATTCCCACTCTCGTATATTTTCATGGTGCGCTACCCACCATTGCACACGTATTTATTGCAATATTATATCAAGGGTTTGCATTCTTTGGGTCATGGGAATGTTCTACATATGTGAAAGGAAAGTATCCATGGAGTTTGTTCCATAAAATTGGTGTAGGTTGCAAGGTCATATTCCAATCTCTCTCATGCACCATTTTGGTAACTCACACACATTTTCTAGTAGAAACTTCATAAACTTCATACAACTTATTCTACCATCTCTCCATACTATCCTCTGAATCTGTATCATATGAATGTACAATTCTCCAACTCATCTCACTATCAGTTGTGGGGTTGATATAATATTCCCTGCACCTTGTAATATTATATATGTTCTCAATAATGGAACTTTGTGCATCCTTATTCACAGGCTCATTATATCTATCGCCCTCATTTGGATCCAATGGCGCAATGACACACAAGGTCCCTGTTTCAAAGGACATTTTTCATTTCTTCATATTCAAGAAAATATTGTTGTCAAATACCCAGTCAATACTGAGTAGAGCGGGGCATGGATCTGAGTCATTGACAATCTTGATCACCTCAATGTCTACTTTGGTTTTCACACCTTCAATATTCACCTCCACTTGCTCAAATCGACCGATGGGACATATTCGATATTGGTTAGCTAGCCCAAGTTGAATGGGGGGACACACCAAGTTTGTCTTACCCATCAACTCCAAAGATGTTTTTGGAAGGATGTTCACATTGGATCCTGGGTCCAACACAACACCATCAATCTCATAGATTATGAGTTTAGTTGTCATCTTGAACTCTCTTCCTATGCGCTTTTTCTTTCTCATATGGCACACATCCCACTTTGGCAGTGGGGAAGATATAACTATAGAATTTTCTTCTTCCCCCATACATATTTTCAACATATGGGTTAACTTCTTTGTAGCCTCATGGTCACTTAACATTTTAAGGCAACAACGCAAGAATTTACTTACTTGCTCCTCTGATTTCTTCTCACGACAAGCATTGCACTGTGCTTCTTCTCACTCCATCCATCGCATCTCTTCAGGCACACATTCCTCCTATTACCTTTTGTTCATCTCACTGCACCTCTTCATTTCTGTGAGATTATTCCAATATCCTCTATGTCACATGTTTTATTTCCTCACAGACACAAGCTTCCTCCAATGATTTTTTTGTTGTGCAGTGTAAATATTCATGGATATGGGCCTCCACCAATGATCTTTGTGTGGCGCATTGTTCCTCTTCATGCACCTGGGATTCCTCCAATGATATTTGTGTTGCATGTTGTAACTATACTCCTCTTCTAGAGACTTTTTTTGTGCGACGTCAAACTTGGGAGTTGTATCTATCACTTTCTTGATATTCCCTTTGATGTTCCGCCCTAAAATTTCTCCATGTTTTATGTCCATTCCCGTCTAAATTCCTCCTTGGGTCACCACCTACACATCAACTTCTTCCTCTAGATTCTAATCTTTTTGTAGCTCCGAAGTCACCATATTGCAGTGCACCTTCTTTTCTTCCCATTTTTCCAATAGATATGGGAAATATTTTGTGACATGCTTGGTATTGTTATAGTTTCCATAGAGAGTGTGCAGTTTGGTATAGAATCACAACACATATCCCACTTTGGCACCGTTAAAGAAAATAGGTGGTCTTCCTCCACCACCATTGTATCCTCTACCTCTTCCTTGTATGTATCCTTCTCTTAGACCTCCATGGTATCCTCCTCTATCCATGCCTCTGTGGTCGCCATATTTCTATTCTTTCTAAACCTAGAAGGCATCTGCAGTGTGCTCCTACATCAATTGAAGTGATCGACATTTGTTCACATTCATTCCCCATGGATTTGCATAATTCACAAAATGGAGTATAGGTAGTCTTCTGATATTTTTGTAGTGTTGGGAACCAGGGAGGTATATGTCCCCATTGTCTTTAAATCTTGCACCACTAGGTCTAAGGTCTAGTTGGGAATGTATTTGTCACACATCTAACCATGTATCTCCCTAGAGTAGGGAATTTTTTCCTATGCTGACCTTCTGTACGACATATAGTACACCACACATGCTTGCATACCACCTTATCCCTAACCATATATTTAAATTGCATTGTGATATTTGCGTGTTGATATCGTACTTGCTCCATCCCTGTTGATGTCTCACCACCTCCTAGCATATTTTCTAGTCACATTGCAATCTCCATGGCCTTAGGTGCATTGAAATATCCATGGCCTCTACCTCAGTCGTCACCTTATAATGGGTGAGTGAGATGAAAATGTGGGGTACAAGTCCTGAAATAAACCACTCTCTATGTTGGACGTCTTGGATCTAAAACATTAATTTGTCCAAAAATATATTGAACCGTTGGTCATAGTCCCATATGGTTTCTCCAGTTTTTTTCTTGATCTCTTTGATCTCAATGATGCATTGTGATTCCAAATTAAGATTTTGGAACTCCCTAAGCATATCTCTCTTTATCCTTGCCAGGGACCTAGTTTGTCCCATCGACACAATCACCTTGTACTTCATGTACAACATGATTGCTATATCTCTGAAGGTGGTCTCCAAATGTTGTATCCTAAATTCTTCATCCTGTATTCTCTTCACAGACCATATAGCTTCACATGTAAACCAATGTTGTTCTACATCATCTTTGCTCGTCTCATGAAACATGGGTACTTAAGAGTTGTGTCTTGGTTTTCCATACTCAATATAGTATTGTGTCCTCCCAACTAACCACTAGTTGTTGGTGATATTGATGTTGATACCAAGACTCTTCCTTGCAAAGTATTTATAACTTCGACCTCCTCTTCACTCGTATCTTCTCTTCGCCTTTCTTCTACTCCTATATCCGTTCTTTATTCATTTCTTTCATCTTGATTACAAATGCGCAAGGAGGATGGTTCAAGGAGGGGGTTCCTCCATATTATCTCATTATCCTCAGTGAGGGATCCCAAATATATTCCTACATGTAGCCACATAATCCCATTCACAATAGCTAAAGCCTCTTCCCCTTCTCGGATGGGTCCATCACCATCTTATACCATGTCGGTGTTTCTACTTTGTGCCTCATCTTCCTCTGATGCGGCTACATATCTTAACATATAAGGGGATATAACTTCATCTTATTTGACCCTACTCCCACTACTCCTGGTATCCTCACTTGATACCCTACTCCTAATGTTGTGTCTCGTTGACGAACTCTCTCCTTCTATGCTTCTCTCTAGCACATAATTGTCTTCCACACATCCTCCCGGTGCAGTCTCCTTTCTCTTCATTATGGGTCTGATCCCTCATCCTTTACCTCTTTATATTCTTCTTTCACTCCTCTTTTCGCATTTCCTTGTTAGCCTAACTCTTATTGCATATATCTCAACTCTTTTTCTCTTATGATCTCCTGGGTCCATTATCTTCTCACCTCATTTCATAATTTTCTGGATCCCTCCCAGTGGATCCATTCTCTCTCTATTTTTCCCCTTTCTTTCCACCCCCCTAATCTGCGTGAGGGGGTCCAATCGAAGATTATATCAGGCTCCATGAGCATCATCCCCTTCTCCACAAACAACATCTTTATCCATGGGGGGATCTCTGCCAACAGTCTCTTTCTAGGCCGAAAAAAAATTTACTTTCATCCTTGCTAAAAGACTTGTTGTATTCAATGGTGAACTCAACAATATATCCTTCTTTAACCGGGTCAAACTAGAAGTCAACTACTTGAGCCCACTTATTATCCATAGATTTTAGTCTATTGATCATATTTTGGTCCCATACCAGTGGTTCTTGGGCTCCTAAGGAAGTGTTAATTGTTGTCTGCCTCTTTAAACATTCATACAACAAACAATGAAACTCAATAAATAAAACTTCATCCAAATATTTATCGATATACCTATGTTTTTGGATTTCTGTAACACCATGTTTTCCCCCATGAATGTAATTATGCTAAGAATTCATGTATTGTGATTAATAAGCATGTAATTATGTTTATAATTAATGAAAAAAACACACCAAAAAAACTGACTGGGAAGGAAGCCTTGATTACTGGCCATGATACCACAAGTGGGATTGGTGAGGTGGAACTGGGAAGTTTCAATGAAGAAAATAGGAAGCTTGCTCAACAATCCATCCTACACCTGTAAAAATTGAATACACCACCTACCAACGTACCTAGATTGCATTAGTATTGGATGACAAGACTCCACACAAGGTATGGACTGGTAAGAAACCCTCTCTAACACATCTCAGGGTATTTGGCTATGATACCTATGTTCATGTTCCAAAGGAAAACATGAGTAATCTATACAAAAGGTTGAAAAGTGTATCTTTATTGGGTATAAAGATGGTATGAAAGGTTATAATATTTTGAACCCATAAACTAAAAAGGTATGTATAATCGAGATGTGTTATTTAGAGAAATCAAAGATGTTGTCAAACAAGAAGTCCTACCAAGGAAGGAAGAACTAGAGAAAATAGAGTTTGAGTTGAAGGATAAGGAATCAAACTCTACAGAAGAACATGAATTAGAAGAAGAAGATACTCATACTCCAGTATTGAGGAGATCGATTCGGGAAAGAAGGAAACCATAAAGGTATACTCCACTTGATTTTCATTCAAATTTTTCTTTTTTTATCACTGATGATGATCCTAGAACTGTTAGGGAGGTAGTGGATTAAAAGGATGGAAAACTCTAGAAAAAGGCCATGGTTGAAGAAATTATACCATTGGAAAAGAATGAGGCTTAGGATCTAGTGGAATTTCCGACTGGAATAAATCCCATTGAAAACAAATGATTGTTTAAGAAGGAATTGAATGAAAAAGACAAAGTGGAGAAATACAAAGCTCGATTAGTAGAAAAAGGCTATTCCCATGTAGAGGGAATTGACTTTGGTGAAATTATTTCTCTTGTTTCCAAGTTAAATTCTATTAGATTTATTTTATATTTTGTTGTTGTGTTTCATTTTGAAGTAGAACAGATGGATGTGAAGATAAAATTCCTACTTGGGGATCTAGAAGAATAAATCTACATGAAGCAACCAAAAGGTTTTGTTTTGAAGGGAAAGAAAGAGTTGGTATGCAGGCTGAAAAAGTCCTTGTATGGGTTAAAACAACCACCGAGGATGTGGTATCAAAAAATTTATACTTATATGTTGTCACTTGGCTTAACAAGGATCAAATTTGATCATTGTGTATATTTAAAATTAATCGATGATCATTTCATTTATTTGGTCTTGTATGTCGATGATATGTTGTTGTTAGGAAATGAAAAGGAGATTATCCAGGATGTGAAAACATAGTTGTCCTTTAAGTTTGACATGAAGGATATCGGTGCTACAAATTTCATTTTTGGGCATGGAAATTAAAATATATTGGGAAAATAGGAAACTCTGGTTAAATAAGAGGAAATATGTTGAGACAACATTGCAGAGGTTTCGCAAAGGTTTAATATGCAGGAATGTAAACGGGTCAAGGTTCGTATTCTTGTAGGTGTAAAGTTATTCATGGATCGATGTCCTAAGACATGAGAAGAGAAAGAGGATATGTCTTGTGTTCCATATGCTAGTGCAGTTGGCAGTGTGATATATGCAATGGTTTGTACTAGACTAGACATTGTACATGCAGTGGGATTTTTTAGAAAGTATATGTCAAAACTACAGAAGGATCATTGGACAACAGTAAAAAGGGTTTTCAGGTATTTGTGTGGAAATACTACTTATGGATTGTGCTACCAAGGAATACCATGATTAAATAGATTCTTGGACATACATGGGTTTATTGACGCAGACTGGGTTGGAGATCTATATCGCAAAATATCTACAAGTGGGTACGTATTTAAACTATTTGGAGGAGCAATTAGTTGGATGAGCAAAAGACAGGATGTAGAGGCACTCTAAAATACACTGAAATGAGTACATGGAAACCACTCATTCAAGCAAGGAAGCAATACGGTTACAAATATTGTGCTCATTTATTAGGTTGGTATAACAAGAAGTAAGGATAGATTGTGATAGTTAGAGTGAAATCTTCTTGGCAAAGAACACAACTTATCATTCAAAGACAAAGAATATAGATGTTCAGTATCACTTTGTGAGAGACATGGTTGAAGACAAGAAGGTGTTGCTGATGAAGGTGGACACTTTGGATAATGTTGTAGATTAATTAACAAAATATATGAGCATTGATAATTTCTCTTGGTGTAGAGGATCTATGGGAATTTTTCCTTTGGATTGTTGACTATGTAATTATGTAACCCCATGTATGCAAATAAAACAACAAGTGGGAGAATGTTGGGTATGTGTTATATTCTTTGCAAGATTGCTCCCATGTATTGTACAATGATATGGGAGAAAGGGGGGGTAGAGGTTGGTTGGGGTCCCCCTTGTTGGGGGTTTGAGGGCTCGAAAAAAAAATTAGTGGTTTTTTGCGTCTATTTTTGGCGGTTTTTTGTGTGCTTTTTGGAAATTTTTTGGCACATGGTTTTTTCCGATGGTTTTCTAATTCCAATTAAGGAATTAGGGTTGTTGACCAATATGAGTCAATGTATTAGGGGTTTGGATGTCGTTGGATCCTAGATATATTGTACTGTAAATAATGAAGGATGATGATGAATAAATAATTAGAGGTGTGACTCTAAACAGGTTCTTGGTTTTCTCGATTTAGGTTTCCAGGGTAAAATCTTTGTGTAATGTGTGCGTGTGTGTGCCATTGTGTCTTTTTTGTTTTTATTAAGAATATATTTACAGTAATTATTTGTACAAGGTTAAAATACACAACAAGGAGTGTAAGATCACACCATCTTCCAGGTAAACATCCAACATTAAGATTATCTTTGAATCATTATTCTTGTTCTTCCTAGCCATGGCATCGGGGTGCCTTGCAATCTGGTTGTGAGTGTAGAGGTATATTAAGTGTAGAGGATTTGACTAACATTAAGATCTTTCTATTGAAGCCAAGGTATTTCACGGTGTTGGAGAGTGTGTGGTATATGGAACCCGTGATCTAGTGACTAAAACTGTGAGGAGAAAGAGAGACCTCTGTGTGTAGATATAGTGAATGAGGGGTAATAAAAGATTTAAATCTGAGGTGGTGGAAGTCGTTACAAGTGTAGAGAGTCATGCTACTTTGCATTATATTTCCCTAATGTGGATTCTGCTCCATTTTTGGACTCTTTAGAAGTCGATCCATAATTTGGTGGTAGATGATTTATTATTGATATTATGAGGCATGAGCTTGGCCCATATGATAACATGAAGAAAAATCATTTTACATTATCAAGAAGTGTTTTTTTAAGAGACATTAGATACCATGATATAATTTTCAAAGTTTTGACATGTTTGGTTTAAAGTAAGAGAGGTCCATATTTTCAAACATTTTTGTTAAAGTGAGTGTTGCAAATTATGTAGTGAAGCACTGTAAAAATTAAAGTTTTTCCATATTTTTTGTAAAAGGGAGACATGGTGAATTTTGTTGAGTCAAGTCCAAATGTAATGCAACTTTTGTAAGTCAATGCTAAAGTTAAATTCATGTTTAGAGTTTGTTATAGAGGATATGAGGGCATTCCATTAAATATGAGTTCAATTATAGCTTTGCATGGTATGGTTGAGAGTCTAGTAAAAGTCAAAGTTGAAGTATTGATGTAAAGACTTTAAATTGAGAGTTTGACAAGTTGAAGTTGATTTTCAAGAGTTATGGAGAATTCATTAATGTGTAAAGTTGCATGATTGGTGTTACCTGAAACCTTTATCATTGTTTTATTTGAAACATGGGTGCATGATCAGTTGTACCCAACACACTTTTTTTATTGTGCTTATCCTTTGGCAAGTGAGCATGAATTATTGGCATTTTTAAAAATGGGAAAAGGAGGGAATACACTTCAAAACACTAATAAGGAAATTGAACTACAACAACAAGATCTTGATGATGTTTTGCAAGAAATAGACAAGTTACAAAAGCAAAATAATTCCATAATTGGCAAAGTTTTAGAATTAAAATCACAAGATAATGAACTTTATCATGAATTTTTTAGTCCTGCTACACAACGCATCAATAAATTAGAAGAAAAGTTGAAATCACTAGATCAATTTGTAGATGATATTTTCAAAATTCAAGATCAAAAGGACAAAGTGATACAATTATTGCAGCAAGAGTTATTGACAAAGGAAAATGTGTTATTAACACTCCAAAGTGAAGTGTAACACCCCTAATTTTAATCCCTATGAACTAGAATGTATTATGTAAATGTGACTTGGGTTGGCGAGTCAATAAACTTGGAAAGGGGCTGGAGTGCCCAGGAAATGTAATATATATATATATATATATATATATATATATATATATATATATATATATATATATATATATATATATATATATATATATATATATATATATATATATATATATATATATATATATATATATATATATTCTCCCCTCTCTCGTGGAATCATAGCCCCCTATCTCTTGTCCTTGTCCATCTTGGATTGATCAATGTATTTTATTAATATATATCGATGGCTACAAGATGGACAAGGACAAGAGATAGGGGGCTATGATTCCATGAGAGAGGGGGGCTTAAGGGGATAATTCCTTTTATTATATTTTATTTACCCATTTTGGTCTTAATTGAGAAAATTGGTTACATGAGCTTCTTGGGGAAGGCCATGTGGTTCTTAGTTTTTATAATTATATAAACTCTGCATGTGGGATAGAATGGAAACGAATGGTTGGAGGATGAGAGCCATTGTGATATGGTTGTGAGGAATTACTGATCATTCCATGTGGGAATGGATGCTTGTGTGCATGAGATTGATGGTAGTTCTCAAAGAATTGTCATAGTTGAGAATCCTTGGAGTTTCCCACATGGATATTTCTTGACCAGTAGCACAGGAGCCCTAGAGAGAAATGGAATAGCCTGAGGGACTACATGGCAAATAAATGGGTTCATTTCTTTAGGTTGTGCAGGCTAAAGGAGAAAGAGAGTTGAAAATTAGGATTGTTTTGTGGTTGGGAAAACCTGAGAGCTAGTTATCCAATTGTTGTGTGTTTTAGATTTTTCCTAAGACCCATCCTTGTAGACTCGTAGCCCTGGCTCGGGGGTGACACTGATGCTGAGAGTAAATGAAAAACAATGTTTATGGTTGGGAGGAACTTCCTTTATCTGTCGTAAGTTGGTGATGGTTTAATTAAAGATAAGTGTTATTTGTGTTTTCTGCATAATTTATATTTTGTTGTGTATATTTATCTCTTAGATGTATTTTTCGTGTGTATGCTTGCTATTTATTCTTGTGCATGGCATGTATTTCCTTTCTTGGATGGTTTGGAATGAATATTGATTATTGCATGTGTGGTTATCACAATATTTCATGCTTGATTTTGAATTAAGTATTATCAGAATTTGAAATCAGTTCCTGAAGTGCATTTTTGATGTAGCGTACCTAGCCTGCTAGTGGTTGGGTGTTGATATTATGGTAGCTGCAGGAGGTATTAACCTCCACGTGTAACCTTTGACAAGACTATAATTTTTTGGGGAGTAATAGAAACCCTAAAACGTTCAATAACAACCTTAGAAGATAGGTCGGCTTAATAGAATATTTAATATTGAGTTATTAGCCTCCAGAAAGAGAAGTCAACCCAATCAAGTGAGATAGAGAAGTACAAATAGACTAGTGGTATGCAAGTTTGGAGAGGGAGTGCAACTGTTGCAACTAGGATTTTGGTTCTTTGTTGGACTTTCTCTTTGTTATGGTTTGGACTTTCTTCTTGGTCTTTGGTTATTCTTGATTGGTGTGCTAGCCTTGGAGAAAGGTATTCTACCTTGGTTGGCTATTGGTCTTCTTATGGAATTATTCTTTCTCTCAAGATTAAGGTGCTCGAGGGTGGACTTTCTGCCTATGGTTGGGTGACAATATTGTTATATTGTCTATGGAAAAATGAGCACATCTCTTTATTTTCTAACATGTTATGGGCCCACACTATCTTCAAATAGTCTAACCACTAGCAGATAGATTGGGAAGTTATGTGTTAAGCTCGTTATGGCACCAGTTACAATTACAGCTAGGTTTTTTTATTATGCAGTTGAAACAAATCCTAACCCTTGTGTTTGGGCACTTATGATGAAACGTTTGACCTAATTCCTTGACATCCTAGTGTTCCCTAGCCTAGCGCATCTCTTGGTAATCTCAACTAGAAAAAAAATTAGGTTTGAATCTTTTTTTAAAGTCAAATTTTGACTGGGAAAATTCAAAGGTTGATTGGTCACAGTCAAAATCAAAGGTTCACTTCTAGTCAAATTTATTTTGTGGTCAAAGTTGAGATTTTAGAGTTTCTAGCTTGCTCTAATCATTGAATCTTTTGAATGAGTTTCTAATCTCTTCTTGTCAAGATGGTATCTAGTTTCAGATTGGAAGACAAGTTGGACGATGCTACAAGGTTTCAAAGGTGTGCACCTGTATTTTTTATCTAAGTTATATCACCTAGAAAAACATGAGTGTGTTTGCAGGTAAATTACTAGAGATCTTGTTCAAGTTGTAATCTTGGATTCAGTGCATTCAGAAGAACAAGCACACCCTTCATAGCAAGTGAGGCTTCAGTTTCTAAGTTTGATTAAATTTTTAAAGCTTCAAATTCGTATATATCAAGGATGATAGTTGTTACATTACAAATTGAGAAAGAAGTCTTTGAAAGGTTCTATTATTCCTAGGTGCAATGAATACTTGAATGCATATTAATATTATTGATATAGATTCTTATTATGTGTGTTCACAAGATGAACTAACATATCCTCTAGATAAATATTTCTTGTTTTCTCTTGTTGTTCTTGTTCCAGGCAGGTACCCTTGTGAAATATGTTTGATGAAAAATCATTGCGGAAGTTGTCATAGAAGAAGTTTATAAGGATGAAAAAATTGTGAGATGGGAAACAATCAGAACATATAGAAACAAACTTAAAGAAACTGAGAGAATTCGGACTCAAAGGAAGTCATGAATCAAAAGGAAACTAGAATAGGTTTGTGAGACTTTGTATAAAACAAAGAGAGATGTAGCAGACAGAAGAATGGACTCTCTTAGATGGAGGGATCTTATCACATAATTCCAAAAGAAGAACATGCATGTTTTCCATTCAGACATGAAGCTAGGATTAGGAGGGAGCTAATCCAAATGATGTGATCCATTGAAGAAGAATTTGTAAATACTATGAATTATCTATCCATGTTCTTCATTGTAAGTAGCAGCCATGATAAGCAACATGTGTTCAGCTTGACTCTAGAATAAGTCTTCTTCAAAAAAAATCCTTGAATATCCTTGGTTGTCCATCTACATTTATGTTCCTATGGCGGACGGAAAAAGTTGGAGCCTTCAAGAAAGAAGGGCGTGTAATCTATAGAATATTCCATGGACTCCAACATTGAAGAGAAACATGGGGAAGAAAATGAAGATTCCAAGAAAGAAAGAAAATTCAGAACAACCATTTGAACCAGTTTGAACCCACAAGAAGCAGTCAAGAAAAAGGAATGGAAGGAAGTTGTGATGAAGAACAATGTATGTGAGAAATTGTAAAAAATACTTAAGCATTGATAGATACAAGGAGAGACTCAAGGCTAGAGGGTTCTCCCATAAGGAGAGAGAAGACTATGATGACAACTTGTTCCAGTAACCAGACATACCTATACATGAGCCATTATATATCCTACACTATCCATGGGTTTGATTTTACATCAGATGAATGTAAAGACTATTTTTCTCAAACAGAGTAATTGAAGAAGAAGCGCATGTAGAAAAACCTCAAGGTTTTGAGGTATACCAGAAAGAGAACCTTGTATGCAGATGGAAGAAGACCTTGTATGGATTTAAGTAAACTTGGTGAAGAGCCTCTCATGTACAACAGAAGTGTGGTGAAAACTTCCTATGAGAGAGGAAGTATATTGAAATGGTTCTTCAAAAGTCCAGGATGATGGATTGCAAATCCATGGAAAACTCCATGATGACAGATCTGAAGAAGTTGAGAGACTCTGATCCAGTAGACCCGTCTCTGTATCGACAATTGATTGGCTCATTAATGTATTTGGAGAATACTTAGCCAGATATTTTCTTTGTGGGAATTTTGAGTTATGATATACAATTGCATGGATTTATCGATTCAGATTGGGTAGGGAGTGCAGGTGACAGAAGAAGTGCTACTTGGATATGTTTCAATTTGAGCTTTTCCACGATGTCACGGGCTACCAGTAAATAGAAGTTTGTTGCACTCAGCGCTATATAATCATAGTATATTGCAGCTTGTGATGCTTGTATGAAAACAGTGTGGCTCAATAAGTTGGTTTCTGGACTATCTGATCAGGTGTTCGATTCGACCATGATTAATTGTGATGATTAGAGATATGTGAAGATTTAATAGAACCTATTGTTCCATGACAGGTCAAAGCACATTGAGATCAAGCATTATTTTCTCCATGATAAAGTCCAGAGGGAAGAAGTGGTTCTCCAGTATATCTCCACAGATGAGCAGACAGCAGATATTTTGGTAAAGCCTTTGTCCAAGATGAAAAGTGTGTGTACTTAAGGGACAAGTTGGGGATCATGGAGATGAATTCATTATTGAAAAAGGAAGTGATTACTCCCAGTTTTGGAGGGAGCATTGATATATTATTTATTTATGGACCGTCATTTTCCAGTTCGGAAAATGGTCCAAGTTGGACAGTTCCTTTCAAGTTCGGAAAGTGGTTTGAGATTTCTAACGGACAGTCATTTTCCAGTTTGGAAAATGGTCCATATCGGACAGTCATTTTCATAATGAAAATGGTTTGATAGATTATTTATGTACCATAGAAAATGATCTCTTTGTATCCCATAGCGTATATTTCAACATTTGTTGGGACAATCATTCTTCTAGGACATATGTCCGAATTAGAAAAATGGTCCTTGTATCACTGTGTGGAGCGAGTGACCTATTCAACATCATGCCCGATTACTCAGATGGAGTATGGCTTCAAGAGATGATGCATTTGATACTATCAGATGATACTAGTAGTGATGATGTTGTTCGTGAGTTGATCTACGTGATCATGAGATAGCATGTGTGGCTATGATGATACTACAAGTTGAATGGTCTACTTGTGCTCAAGACCATTTCCTTTAATAACTTGCTAGCTAGGAGGTAGTGTTGATATTACGTTATTTTCGGGAGGTATTAACCTCCATGTGTAACCTTTGATAAGACTAGAATATTTATGGAAGCAAGAGAAACCCTAAAACATTGGATAATAACCCTAGAAGACAAGTCAGCTCAAGACAATATTTAATATTGAGTTATTAGCCTCCAGAAAGAGAAGTCAGCCTAGCCAAGTGAGATAGAGCAGTATAAATAGAGGGCACTAGAGCTCATTTGACACTCACTCACTCATAACTGCATAAGATTAGTGGTGTGTAAGTTTGGAGAGGGAGTGAAGTTGTTGCAACTAGGATTTTGGTTTTGGGTTGGAATTTCTCTTGGTTATGGTTTGGAATTTCTGCTTGATCTTTGGTTATTCTTGCTTGGTGTGATAGCCTTGGAGAAAGGTGTGCAACCATGGTTGGTTATTGGTCTGCTTCCAGAATTATTATTTCTGTCAAGGTTAAGGTGCTCGGCGGTGGCCTTTGTGCCTATGGTTGGGTGACAATATTTCTATATTGTCTATGGAAAAATGAGCACATCTCTTTATTTTCTAACACTAGGTACGTTACATGAAGTAAAATAACTAAAACAAGAGAAAGTAAAATGTGATGAAATTTGTGATACACGTGACTTGATTCAGAAGATTGATAGTTCTTGTGATACTTGTTATTTGGTTGACGATGATAATTTTGATGTACATATGTCTCTCTCTTGTTCTGAGGCTCCAAATTATGATGCTTCAAATGATGATCTTGGTGATATTTCTAAGGATGAATTTCTTAGTGAAAATGTTGAATAGGTTGATTTGAAAAGAACATAAAGGGAATAGGTTCAAAACTTATGAATAAATTTGGTTTTGAAGGAAAAGGTTTAGGAAAGAATTTTGAAGGTATCTAGAATCCCACACAAATACGTGTAAGACCAAGAAATAAAGGCCTTGGTTATGAAGGTAAAACAAGCAATGCAACTATCAAATTCATGAAAACAAAAAACTTGAAAATAGGTGAATCATATACAAGTAGCAGTAGTAGTAGAAATGAACCAGAAGTAGAAGTCGCAACAACAAACCAGGCGAAGAAGCAGGAAAAATGTTGTAGTCATTGTGGAAGAACAAGGCATGTAAAAGAAAAATGTTGGAACTTACATCCTTGCAGTATTTGTGGTCTTACAAATCATGATAATCACAAGTGTTGGAATCGAGAAATATCAAAGCCTCACATACAAGTACAATGTGGTTGGATAAATGTCCCTGAATGGAAGATTGTTGTTTTATATTGAAATGTTTTTACAGGATCAAGTCTTCCAATGTACAACAATATCTCCCATACAAATTTCATGAGTTAATTGGTCCTCCAAAGGTAATTTTTCATTAGAGTCAGTTAAACATGTTTAGGAAGAGTTTTTATTTTATTGAGTCATTGCTTTGATTGAAATGAATCATGAGTATTATTCTACTAGTTCATGGTAAACCAAAAAAACAATTTCTAATTATAGATGTTGGTTTTTGGTTAGTAAAAAACACGTAATGTAATGAATGGTTCGTTGTAAGACAAAACCACTTCAAAATTGTGATGGTTAAGAGTGATTCAAGGAAAACCCTAGGTATGATGTAATGTTTGAAGGGTAAGCCATAGAAAAACCATGGGAAGGTTAAGGGTAAGTTAAATAAATTCATGATATGAAGATGATGTAGATAAAATGTTTGACTCAAGATCTAGAATTATCAAAGAAAGATGAAGCTCATGTTCATACAAGAAGACAATGACATCTGAAGAAACAGATGAAGATGAAGAAGATAGAATATGATGAAGACAACTCAAGACAACCTGATTGAATCATAAGTATTGATTAATGGGGGGTATGAAGGAACAATTCATACTTATGACATGATGAAATTATTGTTAATGAAATTAAACTTATTCTAGAATTCTATGTATGATTAAATATGAGGAAAATGAGAGAAGTTAGGGATGGATATCATATAAAATCAACTGAGAGATTTATAGAGATAGTCATGAATATATTATGGATATAGTTATGGATTTTTTATGAGCACGTCAATGCTATATAATGAGGCCTCATGTTGTACTGATGTAAGAGAGTGATGTAAAATTATTGTACATTAATACAATGAGATCTTTGAGGATATTTGTTGTTCTTAGATGAAATTTTTTGTGTGTATGTTTGTTTTTGTGCTACTCATAAAACCCAACACTAATGGTCTATCAAGAAAATTTTGCAAGAACATATTTTTAAGTGGCAAAATGGTCTATCGAGCCAATTCAAAAGAAGATATTTCTAGGAGGCCTAATGTCCTATCAAAAAGATATTTCGAAAGTGGTTGATGGGCAAATTTCGAATGAGCTTGATGGTTTCCATTAGGGAGATATTTTGGAAGTAGAAGAAATTTTGAATAAGTTTGATGGCCTTTACTTGTGCATGAGGCAAATCATTAAGAAGGGCTCAATGTGCTATTTTGAATAGGCCCAATGAGATCTTTAGATTAGACCCAATATGGTTATTCAAATAAGGCATGATGGCCCAAGGGGTATGTATTATGTTCAAAGGATTAATCCTTAGCAATATGGATCCCAAGGAATTTTTTAGTATAGAAGGTGGTGCTTGAGCCTAGAAGTGTGAATTTAAATGAAAAGGAATTAAGTAACCTTGAAGGGAATATCAGTGGGAAAAGAAAAATAATTCCCCTCCTCCTCGGATGTGGTGAAAAATGGAGTTGGTTATGTTACATTTTTTTTCAAGAATTTTGATCAAATATCTCCAATAAAGGAATTAGATCATGCATCGCTCTTATACAATAACATTTTTATATATTTTTACAAACAAGTTTCTTAAAAAGTGATTTTGCATGTTGCCATTTCCTATTCCATATTTGTTGCAATTGGTTCAAATGATTTCATCTTACTACTTCTTGGATTTGATAGTTCAAGATTAGGTTTAGGTATGTGCCATTTGAATTAAATTTAATTAAATAAAAGTTGAGCATCATTTAGGCCATTTTGAGCATATTTCATTCTCTAAATGCTAAGCATGGGTTCATTTTTATTTTTTTGTTCTTGCAATTGAATCAATTTTACTCATTCAAAGTAATTGTGAGTGTTTGGCCTAGTTTCAAAGGATTCACATAGGGGAATGCAATCCTTTCTCATAGATAAATGTTTAAGGAAATATGTCTAAATGCTAGAATAGTCATTGATTTCGTTCATAATATATCCTCTTGACATTTACTCTTCTTTGTTAGCTAGTCATTAATGCATATAATCTTCCTTTTAGGTCTATATACTCAAGTACCAATACCATTGAACCTCTCGATTAGACCGAAAAATAGATTGAGTGTTGATGTTCGATTGAGCATCAATAAGTGTTAGGGGCTATATGCATGAAACATTAAGGATTATCATAGGGGTAAATTCAATATCTGGGTTAGGGGTAAGATATGTTATAAGTTAAATGGGAACAATTTTAGGTGTTAAAGGATATTGAGGTTAGTGTTTATGAGGTAAAATTTCACAGGGTGATAAGAGTTGTACCTATTAAGGTTTATATAGGTTATCAGTTGGACATTAGAGGTTAAGGTGATAAGGGTTTATGGTTATAAGGGTTGTAAGAGTTATGGATTATATGGTTTAAGGGATATATAATTTAAGCCTATATTTATTATAGAGGTTGGGGGTTATGAGTTATAAGGATTAAGAGTTAAAAGGGTTAGGAGTTCAAGGTTATAGGTGATAAAAAAAATCCCTCATTCTATATTTTTATAAAGGTTGAGAGCTTGGCTCTTTTAAAATGATGATTTATACATTCAGATGAAGCCAATGAAGACCAAGGGTCAACTATTTAATCTTGACTCCATAAGAAGATGAAATGAACCACTTGTTAATTGGAATTCCAAGGAATCTATATAAAGAAGGATGCCTTTCTCAATGGAAAACAAAACCAAAGAGATTAAAAAAATTGGAAGCTTGGGAAGAATGGGAAGTAGCATAAATGATTGAGGACTTAGGATGAAGAAATATATCCATATATTGGAGGACAAAGAAAATTTTGAGCCTGTTCATGGTGAACAAAGATTATCTTTGAGACAAAACAATATGCAAAAATATCGCCAATGAGTAATTAAGAATACATGAAAGCTTTAATTGAGATTGTATAGCTCTAGTTTGTAATATTTTTTGAGCATAAACATAGGCCATCTTTGTTGGTTTTCCCATTTGTATTTCTAGGATAAATTCTATTGTTTATGGTTCATGATTGATATTTTAATTAGGGAATAAATTTCTCCCGTGGGCTAATTTTCCATGCTTTTTACCTAAACAATATTCACCAATTTCCATTTTTCCTAAAAATGATTCGCCAAAATTTTATAGGATAAAATTATTTTACCTTAAAATTCTCCAAAATTGTGTACAAAATATATAAAATCCTTAGAAATTTGAATATTTTTACAAAAATATCTCCAAACATTTTACACTTTGCATATTAAATACTAGTAAGATTCGCCAAGGTTTCTACATTTTAAAATAAATCTCCATCTTAAAATTATCCCTAATTGTTATGGTGATAATTATTCCCTAAACATTTAAATCTGATATTCCTTTTATTTGTGCAAACCAATTGCGAATCAATTTCACCATTAAAATAATTGTTGGAATCATTGAATGATAGATAAAACATGATAGGGACTTAACCTCCCTAACCCCACACGTAGGTAGAATAATATATTTTCCTTGTAATAAAGGCCAACATGTACTGTCAGCATCTTTAAAGCATAAAGCTCTGTCGCTTAGTGGGTAAAACTACAATGGGGAAGACTACCAGCAAGAAATATAGACGACTTCATGGGGTTACTTAGAAACAAACGTTTCACCTTGTTAGAAATATTTGTAACCCATGTTGGTACCCCTCAAGTAGTATCGCATCAAACATAATATGTACATGACCATCACTCCCACGTATCGACGGATATATCGGGAGTTCCCTAGGTCTCCTAAAACCAACCCTAGATCAGTGGATCGGCCACCTAATTGCTATAGTGACATCAAGAACAACATCGAGAAGATACTCTCTAGTACTTGGGTAATTGGGTAGTACGACTAAGGGGACAGTCGAGTGTCCTCATTTGGTGCCCTGAGATATTGGGACAAGTACTATTGTTTGACCTCGCATGTATATTAGAGAGTTATAGCACAGGGAAAACCCTTGTCTGTAGGAACCCTAAAAACCCTAACCTTTAGAAGGGAATATAATAGCAAAGGAACAGACAAGATATATTTCATTACAACCTTGCCTCTTTCATTCCAGTTGCGACATCCCTACACCATCTCTTATGTTAACAATTTGGGCAAGTTGTTACTGTAGTATTCTTCAGGGCGGAGTATAACTCTGCAGAAGTAAAATAGTATAATGGTCCCACAGACACCCTTATTCGAGACCTATTCCCTTGTATTCCTCTATCCATCCAGATTGTTGTGGTACCTATCATTTTTAAGCCTTTTTTTTCAATGGAACCGACCCTCTTCCTGACACCCTTATTTGGAACCTTTACTATTGAATTTATCTCTTTGTATTGATTGTTGTGGTACTTATCACTTCTAAGAAAAAAAAAATGTGGACGCCCCACCCTTCCCAGTACCCTTATTAGACACATATAACTTTTCATTCCTCTTTTCATCCTGATCACCATGATATATATCATTTCTCCATCTTTTTTCTTGTGGACCCATTTCCCCTCCCCGACACCCCTCATTACCAAATGACCACCACTTGCAACCAATAAATCCTTCACCTGCAAGCCAAATCCGAACAACACACGGAGAAATTCCAAAGAGTGGCTTTTGACATTGGTTCCACCAATTTCAAATGTGCAACCTTTGAGGCCAATGTTACAGGAGAATTGGAAGAAGTTAGGGTGAATTGGCCTCCATCAACACCACTCTCCACCAATTGTTAAAATATTCCAATGGCTCTCCCTCCTCTGACCAACCTTCACATAATGAAGGTGAGGACTCTTCCCATAATATGGCCTTTCATTCCAACTCCCTCAATCGTGATCCCATGTCTTCCTAGAGTTGAGGTGAACAAATTTGATGGATCAAATCCCACATGCTAGATCACTCAATTGGAACATTGTTTATCCTTGCATGGCATTACTGATGAGTTGGAAAAAAAAAATTATGGTGTCCTCTATCTGTATCCTGAACACTGGAAATGGTGGCAATGGCGTAGAAAGACACGCCAAGGGTATGTTTCTTGGACACAATTTGTTGCAAATCTTTATGAACGCTTTGACACTGTGTTGAACACTCAACACACCCTAAAACATCTATGTCAAATTTTACTTTTTGGGTACCACTGAATCTTTTGGCATTATCTAACTCGACTTCAGTATGAAAAATGTTTCCTTTGCTTATCATTTTTTATTCCCATTAAGTCTTTAAAATCTTGCTTGGGCATGTGAAAACCATTAACTTAAAAGACTAATATCTAAATTAGAAAATTGGCAATCAAAGCTTTCCCTGACACACTTAAGGAATTAGACATCAGAAAGGATTAAGCGTGAAAGAAAATGCTAGAGAGAACCAAAGTTGTCAAGTCCCGATATTCGTTGGCATCGGCAGACGTGAGATTTATTTCACGACAAGCATCACCGAGAAGATCATCGATGACCGATCCCTTCGGCATCGGCGAATGACTAAAAGAGTAAGCACTCATGAAGAATGAAATGATATCACCGATCGCTGACTTCCGAAACGTTTCTGGCATCGGCGAAAGTCAAAGGGAGTAAACGTTAGCAAAGAAATAAAGGAATCATTGATGGTCGATTACCGAAGCATTTCGGTATTAGTGAATTCTTGAGAAAGTAAAGTCCATGGAGAATGTGATAAGTCAAGCCCCGATCATCGACCTTGATACCTTTCGGCCTCGGCAATCCCAGGTTTATTTTAATGCACATCTTCTGTTGAAAGACATGACTTCGACTAAGATATATGGTAAAACCACCTGTTTTCTGTTGCCATTTGTCATTTCCCGACTAATCAGATGTACGATCTAGTTTTCCCTGGGGTCGTTACTAGCTCCTGAGACCCACGTTACATCCTGAACTAGTTTGACCACATCAGCATCGTACGAAGAAATTCGTTGGCATAGGAAGTTTTCTCAAGAGGATACCGATGAAAACATGCATACGGATATCTCTGATTCTCAATATTCCCACTAAGAAGATGACGCGATGGGATGTTTTAGCTATGAGTTACACTAGATACGATGTGTTTAAAGAGTTAATTAATTCCAGAATCTGGCATTAGTTTCTAATTCATGCATGAATCAAAAGGATTGTTTGAACATGTCAATACACTGCATCTCCCCCCGCGCATCCGTCGTCAACCCACGTAGAATTTATTTGCAGAAATTTGGCAGTAGATTGTTTCGAATTTCACCCATTACTCGTATTAACTGGTTGATACGAATGGTATGATCTCTCTCATTATATTCTTTTGAGTCATTGAAAACAAGGTTATTCTATGTGTGAAGGAATTTGGATCATCCAGAGGAGCGAAACGAGAAGTCCGGGGATAGCTTCCAAGGTCCAATGAGTATAAAACAACAGTTTAGAAAGAGTTGCAGGTATGTACCAGTCTATGGATGTTTTATGCTTCATTTCATACGTTTTATCCAATGTCACTCTATACACTTGCCTAAAGGATCATTTTTGGTTGTAGGAACGATGCCTCTGAAGAAACCCACACCGAGAAATTCAAGAGCAGTGGGCCAAATGAGAGAAACATTGGGGGAAAATTAACAAAGCAATGAAGGATATCGGACTCCCTGAGTTTGAAAACCCCAAAAACTTTGTCAGCTTGTGCGACATAGTTGAATCGCATAACATGCAAGATTTATTATGGACTGAAGAGCTAGCGAAGGTGACCGACGCGGCACGAGGACAAGTGCAAAGATTTATGGAACATTTGATTAGAGCTTGGACTATGCTACAACAGTTAAACACCAGTCTAGTGAAGTACTGAATGCATGCGGCGGAGGTCAAATGAATTTACGTGGCTCCGATGGAGTAGCACAGATTTCCATGGGCCCAAACTTGCGAAGAGTTTTTTATCAGTTGGTTGGAGTATGAGAAAAGTCACCCTTTCAAGTGATATCTCGAGTTGAATGTTAAAGAAACTGTTAGAAGAGGACGCCACGTGTCGAATTTTGTTTTGTTTAAACTACACTTAGCCATTATTTTCAATTGAATTTTAGGTTATAAATAAGAACATCGACCAATTAGTTAAAGGTCGATGGTTGTTGCAAGAACTCTTTCTTTCTAGTTGTTAATAATTATTTTGAAGCAACCTTTGAATTGAGAAGTCCTTCTGGACCAAAGACAAATTTATGTTCACCAAACACATGTGATTGGACGTGGAGAAGAACTATTTCCTATCTTGTTTCATGGATGATGTTGTGATGAGTAAGATCTATTTAATCTATTGTCAAGTTATCTGGTGCAATATTTTGTTGTTCTTTACTTTAATGAAGAAGATGAATCACGGTGTTATTATGTGATGGATGATTAACTAGGTGAATTATTTTGCTTGCCATTGTCTTATCGCATAAGTATTTTCTTTCTGGTAATTAGTTTCTCATATAGTAATTAGATGATCACATGGTTAATGTATTAGTACTAGCCCTATGGCGTAAAATCGTTGTTTACATGCTTGAGCAACAGGTTAGCCCAAGTTCAACCTCTTCCCCAGTAGTTAAGATTAAATCTATTTTGTTACCAAGTTGGTTTATACCGGCTTACATCTCATATCGGTTCCACCCAAGAGAAAATACAAAAAGAGATAGTTCGAACTGAAGGAAGAGCCTTCACAAGAAAACATAAATCCCATCGATAAATTGGTTGGATCACAAGATCTGGAGAACCATTCCACTATTAAACACTACAGAGTCTAATTGGGCCTCGGTGGTAGGTTTGGTTTCTGTTGTTGAATCAAGGGACTTAGGACCCATCAATAGAATTGGTGCTAGAAGGAGGGCATGAGAATGAATGGTTGGATATATATTTTACATAGTATTTCAAACAGCCTATAGATTCAAAACAGCCCACATGCATGTCTATTCATTCCCAAGATATCCCACACACATTGAGTACTCTTGGAACAAGTAACTCACCCCAGCCCGAGGAAGAATTTTTTCACCCTGAAATTCCTTACGCTCTTCCTCACAAGGAAGTAAATCAATTCAGAAGAATCACAAGAGCATATGCCCGACAGATCGGTGCATTTTCCTTAGCTCCAATACTCCCTCGAAAAAAAACAAAGCAGACCAGTGGTTAGTACTCCCGACAAGGTTTTCATGCACTTCGTAGAAGACTTGATAGATTTGGAAATCACCGAAATCCAAGATCCTCTTGATTTGATACCTGAAATGTCGGCCGACGACGTCTCTGAACCAGATGATTTTTTGGAAGAGGAGGAGTTTAACTCAAAGTATGAAGATATGGAAGGCAACAATGACCATAATGAGGAAAGGGGGAAACCATATCTGAACAATCAACCCTGGTTGGCCAGAGATGATTTGTCCCTTCTGAGACCAGTCCATAACCTTCCCCGACACCCAGAGAAGTTACTTCCTAAGTTCGATCCTAAAACCTCAGGATTGCCTGAAGATCGTATCAATAAATTTATACTAGCGATCAATATTATGAACTTCCAGCATGAAGACATAGTTTGCAGGTTGTTCCCCTACACTTTTGAGAACTCATCCCCCACATGGTATTTTAACTTACCTATAGGATCCATAACTAGTTGGACAAAGTTTCAAAAATATTTTCTAGATAAATTTGCAGAAGAGACTACTACAGGAGCTCTGATGGATGAGTTGTTCATCGCCACCATGAGCTCGAAAGAGAAGGTTAAATGTTTCAATCAAAGATCCACGACCATATTAAACAAATTCCATCCCGAAGCCAAACTAACTCAAGAGTTTCAAATCAAAGTATACGCTAATGTGCTCCCAGATTTTATTTCCATGTTTGTGAAGAGGGTTTTCAAACGAACTTTAGCTGAGAATTTTGAAGAAGCTAAAATGATAGAATTCCATATGAAAGGGTGTAAAGAAGGCCATGTCTCTTTAGTTAAGAAAGAATCTCAACCTCCTCCCAAGAGAGGACTCATCCTGACTAGACCGCCAGGGAAACAAGCAGAACAGACTCCCGACAAGGGTAATGGAGACATAGAAGATCTGCAACGCATGGTTAAGAAATTATCAAATGAGATCATAGATATGAAGAGAAACGCATGGGAAGGAAACCAAGGCCAAAGGCCCTATAAGCCTTTCTTTAAAAGGAAACCATCATTCAAAGCATTGAACCTCCCCCAGCTAACTTAAATATCGATCTAGGGAATGTTGCATCTAATTCTTTCTGTACTTATCACCATGAAAACCACTATGAAAGAGACTGCCCCCAATGGGTGCACGCCATGAATTTGATGGCCAACCAGTTTTTAGATGAGGTTTCCCTAACTGAACAACCAAGAAGTCCGGTTATGAATGTTACTGACCAAGAAGACATTGACCCACCAGAAGATACAACCATGCTGATATGGGATACTAACTTAATTATGCCTTCTGACGACCTATTTTAGGTTCAAGAACCACCCGGAGAGATATCAGTTGTGCAAACTAGAAGTAAAGGTCCTCCTGTCTCAAAGGATCCTACTACCACTCCAATGTCAAGGCAAAGGTCAACTCTTGATCACTCGAAAGCACCTTTTTCTCCCCGTAAGAACCCTATTAGCATCCCTGCGCGAGAATCACCCAAACTGGAGTACAACATAGTTGAAGATATGAATAAGTTGAAGGCTAATATATCATTTATGGACATATGTAGAATCCCTCAGGAAAAGGATTTCCTGCTACAAGCGTTGAAATCAATGGAAAACCCTACGACAAGCAATGAGCAGCAAAGAAATCTAACTTCCACAGATCTAGTAAATAAGCCAACTGTGAATACCTACTCAGAAGATAAGAAGGGAAAACATTTTATCCCTCTATTTCTCTTAGCGTTTGAAGTCTTCAACAGGAACCTCCAATATTGTTTGGTAGATTCATGAGCATATTCCAACATTATTCCATTGTCTATTTGCAAAAAATTAAATGTCGTTCCTCTCAAGAGCGATAAACATGTGATACAGCTAGACAGAAACTAGGTCAAAGTCATGGGGAACTCAAATATGTAATGATTAGGATAGCGACACATCCTAAGTTTGTGAAAGTGATTGACATCATTGTAGTAGACACCCCAGAGGCTTATGGCCGTTATTACTAAGTCAAGATTGGTCTAAGAAGTTAAACGGGTACTTTATTACAGACTGGGCACACCTTTGGCTACCATTGAAGGGATACAAGAATATGATCAAAATCGATAGGGAGAGATACCTGAAACATACAGTCACTGATCTAGAAACCCTGAATGAACCCTCATCCACAGATTTCCCCGTGTTGGGCAATTATTCCTACAATTCCCACTTCGGGAACTTTTCTCCTCTCTTATATGATGTCCCTCTCACTCAAAACTCTGAAATGGTTTTTCAATAGAAGTCGTCGATACCGACAGAAGACACCCTCTTCTGTCAAGACCTCGCACTAGATATTATGGAACGAAAGATAGAGGAGCAAGAAAGCAATAAGAAAGAGGAAAAGGGTGATTTTCGTTCACAAATTTGGACCATATACTTTGATGGATCTAAATCGTAGGAAGGATCAGGCGCAGGGTGCATCCTCATTGATCCAAAAGGTAAACATCATTTCCTATCCTGTAGACTAGAATTCAAATGCACCAATAACACCACCAAGTATGAAGCTCTAGTACCAGGGTTAAAGAAATCCATAGACTTAAACGTCAAAGAATTGAAATTTTTTGGAGACTCGGAGATTATCGTTAAACAAGTAATAAATACTACAGATAGAAATTCCCCACAACTAAATAATTATCAGCAGGAAGTACATAGGTTCATAGATCATTTTGAAGCTTTCGATATCACTGTGATCCCCAGAGAAAAAAATATCCTTGTTGATTCCTTGGCCACAACTTCTTCAAGGTTGTCACCTCTGGAACATTATGAATCCTCTTGATTCACTGTGAAACTACTCTACAAACCATCGGTACCTAACAACATTTATAATTGGAAAGTCTTTGAAGGTCATGAACAGATCATAAACTTCTTGACTAACCAAGACAATTTCAAATATTTGGCCATCGACGATGAAGTATTCTAGAAACAATCAACGGAAACTGATCCTCGAATAGGTCAACCTATTGACAGATTGAAATCTCACACCATCCCAAAAGGGATAGCTAATTTGGAAAATCTGTTTGACCTGAAAGAACGATTTAGGGGGCCTAAAAATGCAAAGACCGGTAGCTCCTATCCCCTACATGAAACTATAAATCTCGGAACCCCGAAAAACCCAAAGAATGTGAATCTCAGAAAGACTATATCTAAAGAGGAAAGAAAGGCTTATCTCAAATTGTTCAGACAATATCAAGATGCCTTCGCATGGTCCTACTGAGATATGAAAACTTATGACACTCGTATCATTCAACACACTATACCGTTAAAACCTGAGGTGAAACCCTTCCAACTGAAGCTCCGAAAGTATCACCCGTCCCTAGAACTTCTCATGTATTAGGAATTAAAGAAACTTTTAGATGCCAAGATCATCTTCCAGGTTAGGCATTCTGCGTGGGTAGAAAATATGGTTCCTGTGAGGAAAAAGTATGGAGAAATTCACTTATGCATAGATTTTAGGAACCTCAACAGAGCTTCAGAAAAGGGAAATTACCCAGTCTTGCCAATGGAGAAACTCATGTAGACCGTGTCTGGCTTGGAGATTTTCTCTCTACTAGACGATTTCTCAGGTTACAACCAAGTCCTGGTTTCGGAGGAAGATCATTTTAAAACTACCTTCTGAACCAAGTGGGGAACCTTCACTTATAAACGCATGCCTTTTGGGTTAATCAACGCAGGGGCGACCATCCAAAGGGCCATGGACGTAGCATTTTGGGGACTAATTAAAAAGTTTGTGGTATTATATCTAGACGACATAACTATGTATTCAAAGAACAGAGAAGAGCACATCCAACACTTAACTCAGATTTTCAAAAGGTGTAAGAGATACGGTATATCCTTAAATCCCAAGAAAAATATTTTCAGCGTCGAGGAAGGTAAGCTGCTAGGCCACATTATATCTCAATTAGGCATTCACATAGACCCAGAAAGGATTAAGTACATAGCTCAACTCTCGTTGCCTCACAACAAAAAAGTTATGCAGTCTTTTTTCGGGCAGATCAATTTTGTGAGTAAATTCACTCTCAATTTCGCAGAAACTATCAAACCATTACAAAAGATGATTCGCAAAGATGTCAAATTAAAGTGGGATGATGAACGAAAGGATGCTTTCAACAATATTAAAACTTCTATATCCCAGGCCCCCGTGTTACGAAGTCTCGATTTCAATAGGGATTTCTTCCTCTATACTTTCGCCTCCGACCAGTCGTTAGCTGTAGTATTGACTCAGAAGGATGATGACAAAAATGATGCTCTGGTATCATTCATGAGCACTAATCTCCAGGGAGACTAACTTAATTATCATGTTGTTGATAAACAGGCCTATGCGGTATATAAGGTAGTAAAGCACTTCAGGTGTTACATCCTCAATAACCACACCAAAGTGATTGTACCTCACCCTGTGGTTTGATCCTTGTTTACTAAGCAAGAGATGGGGGAAAGAAGAGGGAATTGGACGGCAGTGGTCCAATAATTTGATCTAGATATAAAACCTGGCAAACTAGTTAAAGGGCAAGGGTTGTGCAAACTCGCTACAGAAGCCCACGACCAAGTAAATGAAAATTATGGATGGGAGAATGAAATGGAATTATGGTGTGGTGAAGATTCATACATTTTCCTAGGGCCAGAGTCTTGGTATGATAATTTAACTTATCTCCTACACCATGGGAATTGTCCAAAAAATCTCAACCCTAGGGAAAGGAGAGCTCTCAGGTTAAATTCTGCACAATATCGCCTCATAAATTCGGTAATCTTTCGGATTAATTATGATGGGGTACTCTTAATATGTCTCGAACATGAAGACGTAGACAAATTTCTAAAGGATCTCCATGATGGCCTTGTCGGTGGAAATTTCACAGGAAACACCACCGCTCATAAGATACTGATAGATGGCTATTATTGGCCCACCTTCTTCAAAGGTGCTCACACCTACGCTAGGAACTATAAAACTTGTCAAATAAGCATTGGGAAAGAGAAGAAAGCAGCAGTCCCACTCCAACTAGTGATTGTCTCTAGGCCTTTTAAGCAATGGGGGTTGGATATCATAGGAGAAATTATACCCAGTTCTTTGAAACAACACAAGTATATACTTACTGCCACTGATTATTTCATGAAGTAGGTAGAGGCCATCCCTTTGACTCATGTAAACAAGAAGGTGGTGATCCAATTCATAGAACAAAAACTGATCACAAGGTTTGGTGTCCCTTCTGTTCTAGTTTTTGATAATGCAGCTTATTTTTCTTCCACTCTATTAACAGATTTTTCTTTAGGCAAAGGAATCATAATTAGGTACTCTACAAATTATTATCCACAGGGAGACGGGGTGGAAGAATCAACTAATAAGAACCTAGTGAGAATATTAAAGAATACGGTTGTAGACAACCGAAGGAATTGGCATAATCTACTCCATAACGCTTTGTGAGCCGATAGGGTCACACCCAAGGAATCTATAGGAAATTCCCTGTACTTTTTGGTTTACAGACAGGAGGCCATTCTCCCAAATAGGCTTTATCTTCCATCTCTTTGACTAGCCCAAGATTCCAGCGGGGAACCCTCATCAGTCATATACAACAAAGAATTGATACTCTGCTCATGCTAGAAGAAGAGAGAGAAAAGACTAAGTCAAAGTTCCTAGCTCACCAACAAATAGTGAAAATATGGTTTGATAAGCAT